>JAMALC010000006.1:0-192847 GCA_023628275.1 Rhodotorula sp. M30-05A-2 | reverse complement strand
TTCCGGTCTCCGAGATGCAGCAGTTAGACGACTGATTGTGCCGCCGAGGTACCCGTTGTGCAGCCCTCGTCGGGCGTTGCCGTCGTCGTCGTCGTTGGCGTCGGGGCGTCGTGAGAGGGCTGCTTTTTTACGGATGATCGGCGTCACAAGACGAAGAGAAGAAAAGGGCGTCGACGCTGGGCGTCGTTGTGATTGGAGGAGCTGGTTCCGAGCATCCCGGATCGCGCGCTTCGTCGCTTGGATGGATGGACCCGTGCCGCTCGTTACTTTCGTCGTTGGCTGGCCTCGCTTCTCCGCGCGTGCGCGCGCGCTCGCGTCCGGCATACAAAACAAGGATTTTTCGAACCGTCGAAACAATATAACGTCGTCGTCGTCCTCCGGGGAACATCGTTTACTGATCGTCGTCGCCGTTGTTGCCATCACACCACCCGCCGACTACCTACCTCTCGCCTTCCACCCCTCCTTCGCGCGCCAAAACCCGGTTCCTCCAAGACTCTCAGGACCTCAAGGACTTTGCTCGCTCGGCCGGTCACGTCACCTTTGCCGACATTGACAAGCGCGACCCGACCCTCGGGTGCGTCTTTGCGTCCTCCTTTTTTCTTTTACTTTCACTTCCGATCCGCGCCCCGAGTCGAGTCGTGAAGTGGAAAACCGCTAACCGGTTTGGACTTGTCCCTCCGCTTGAACGTACAGATTCATCGAGTACGGTTCGGCCCGCGATGCCGAGGACGCCGTTCGCAAGCTCGACGGCACCGACCTCATGGGTTCCGTCGTCACGGTCACGGCCGACGTGCGTTCCCTTTTCTGCTTTTCTTTCTTGAGGTTGCCACTTGTCGCTGACACGCTCAATCAATCTGTGATTCTCTGTGTAGGGCCCCCCGGCCCCTCGTGGTGGTGACCGCGGCGGCGCCGATGACGGCTACTCGCGCCGTTCGACCCGCGACGCGTACGACGACCGCGAGCGCGACCGCCGCCCGCGGTCGCCGTCGCCGCGCCGCTCGCGTAGCCCCGTCCGCCGTCGCTCGCCGACTCCGGACCGTGAGCGTGAGCGTGACGAGCGCGACGCCCCGCGCGAGCGCGAGCGCAGTCGCAGCCGTAGCCGTAGCCGTTCGCCCCGTCGCGACTAAAACCTGGCGCGGCGGCGGGCTGAAGAGCGCTGAGGTCGGGTTTTGGCTAATCTTTCTAGTCGGACTGGACTCTCGCTTTCACATTGGAAATCTTTCGAGAATTTAACTGGCTGTAGTAGTGTCGTTCTACCCCCAAATGAAACCAAAATCATCTTGAAATCGATTCCACCGTGCAGCAGTCAATAGTGAGCATGTCCACTGCAACTGCGGATCTTCCTCGTGCGCACTCAACTTGCTTCCCGAGTTTCGTTCTCCTTTAACCAACAAGCTCTCTCGTCCGGTCGACAGCTCTCGAGGATGCTCGATCCTGTACGGAGGATCGTGAGCGGTCGCAAGGCTCGCTATACGCAGGATGGCTTTGACCTCGACCTGTGCAGGTTGACAGACCGGTGAGATCATCGCTCGTCGGTCGTCGTCTTCCAATACGAGCGTGCGTTGACTGTGAAGGGGAACACGCTGTGCAGGATCATCATCATGGGATTCCCGGCCGTAGGGACTGCCTCGCTCTACCGTAACAAACGGTGCGTCTCTCTCTCTCTCTCTCTCTGTCCCCCACTTCAAGTGCGGAAGACTCACGTCTATGCTGCAGGTCCGACGTGCTCCGCTTTTTGGAACCGTACGCACCACACTACCGCATCTTCAACCTCTGTCCGCTCTACGAAAACAGCTACGATCCGGCTGCGTTCCGACAGGGCGACCTCGACCGAGAACTCGAAGCGGAGGAAGAGGCCCTCGGAGGACCCGTCGAGAGGTACCCGTGGCCGGACCATCATCCGCCGCCGTTGAGCTTGATGCGAGTCATGACCGAGGGAGTCAAGAAGTGGTACCTCCAGGATGAACGCAACGTCGTCGTGATCCATTGCAAGGTGCGTCGGCGGGGGTTGACTTCTTGGGCAAGCGCTGATCGGGGTCCATGTTTCTGACCGCAGGCGGGAAAAGGGAGGTAGGTGTCAGATCCGAAAACCGGCCGGCCGGACGAAACGCGCGCTGATCCCTGCGTACGGCCGGCAGATCCGGCACCTTTGCCATTTCGTTGCTGCTCGCCCTTCCCGGTCTCCCATCTGCCCCCAGCATCGCCCCAACGGACGAAGAGCGCGACGAAGCGGAAGAGTACCGCGCGCTCGACCCCAAGGGAGTTCTCGGCAAGACGGACGACGAGATCAAGAACATCTCGCTCGAAGACAAATTGCAGTGCGCTTTACCTTGTCGAGAAGCAGGCGGTCCCCGCGGTGGTACAGGAGTGTTGAAATTTGCAGTCGTGCGCCGCCAGGTACCTCCTTCGCTTCCATACAGTGCGGCGCATGTCCCCAGGGACGAAAAAGTACGGCGTCTCGATCGCCAGCCAGCGCAGGTTCCTCGGCTACTGGGTCCGCCTCCTCAAGGGTCAAGATCCGCGACAGGTACGCGGTACTACCCAGCGAGGAAGGAGGATCGTTCTGGAGTATGTCAAGGTGTTTGGACCGGGGCTGAACGGCATGGGAAAGGTCCTGAGCGGCGGGAATGACAAAATGGCGATTCAGGTTCGTCGCGGGGGTCTTCTTTTTATTCTGGCGCTACACTTTCTGAGGAAGGGCCGTATGATCATGGTTATTGACCTCTTTATATTTCCCCGCGCGATTGCAGGTCTGGAGGTACAAAGACTCGATTGCGGCGGCGTTGCGGGAGAAGGAAATCTCCCTGACCACTGGCGACCCGGACTCTCGCCCTACGATCCCGAACGACGATTGGGACGACCGAGGCGAGATGTTGGTTCACGTTGGTGGGTTGGTCGAGGCGGAGGTTGGTACCGCCGGCACTCGCGAGGGCGGAGGAGGAGGTTCGTCCATCGCGAGAGCGTCAACGCCGCCGACAGCTGAAAATCACGGAAGGGAAGAGGCGATCACCTCGTCGTCATCGTCCGTCTCCGTCTCGTCTGCGGGTTCGCTCCCTTCCGCAGTCGCAGTCGAGGCGGCGACGACTCCTCGTTCTACTTCTCCCTCCGACTCGTCCTCGACGCCTCCCTTGCCGTCGCCTTCCGAATCCGCTGCGCAGCAGCCGCCTGCGCGGACAGCAACAGAAGCTGCACGATCAAGGACGCTCGTCCCCCGGACAGAATACCTACCCGTGCCCTCATCGTCCGACGAGGAACCGGTCCGAGTCCGAGTTCGGAGCGAGCGCGAGGCGAAAGAAGCGGTGAAAGAATGGGGAGCGGGAGGGGGGATTGTGCTTGATCCGGATCGGGAGGTCATGCTCAAGTTCTTGGTGGGCAAGACGGGAGACCGGCATGGCAAGTTGCCCGTCATGGTGAGGCGGATTCTCGCTTTTCCGTTCTATTTTCCTTTCTTCTTCTTCGGGGGCTCCTTTCTTTTCCTTTCCTCTCCCCTCGAACACCAACTCTTGCCAAGCTGGGCCGCCACCACATCCGGATCCAAGCGCTGACTATACATCGTGTTCTCTCTCCCGTGGCTACAGGCTTCTCTCGCCCTGACCTGGTTCATTCCGACGTTCGAGGCCGATCTTCCCGCCTCTTCCTCTTCCTCGGGCGCACAACCGGATGCCGCCGGTGCCCGTCCTCGGTCAAAGTTGGTCATTGACGGCAAGGACCTCGATTTCCGGAAACCGTTCGCGGGTATCGAGAGGGTCGAGATCGGCTGGAGGTGGCTCGAAACGTAGGATTCAGAATTCCGAACTTCTGGAAATTCGTACTCCCTATGACGCGGCAGGAGAGCGCAAGAAAGGCACGTGCACGGTCTAAATTTATGCTTGCTCTACTTCACTAAGCAATCAGTCACCCCGCCCGGCCGGCATCAAGACGACGACGATGAGGGTACCTCCTCCTCCTCCTCCTCCTTCCTCCGCGCCCAGCGCGCAAAGACGGCTCGTTCGACGCCCCACGGATCGAAGACCACCTCGGTCTCGAGTCTCCGCTGCTGCTGCTGCGCCCCGGAATCGAGGTCAGGCGAGAGAGAGTGGTCGTGATATGTTGTTGTTCGGGGAGAAGAAGGCCGCCACGCGAGCAGTAGCTGTTCGACGGCGCGCGCTTGGCCTTTACCTACTTCGAAAGCCACGCAGGGTGATAGTGGCCCCTGTTCCTGCGCGCTGTCTTTTTGGGTTGCGTCCGAGTTGGAGGAAAGCCCATCGGCTCGAAGTGAGAGTGGTGGTGGTGGTTCGAGCAGGGTGTCCAGGAGGCTGATGATCCGGCGATAAAACACGAGTCCGTCGTCCTCATTTTCTCTCTCCTGCTTGACGCTTCTTCCCTCGGCGGGCTCTACCACCGGCGGCGGCGGCATTTCACCGACGAGGGCTTTCCGGTCCTCCCACTCGCGGACGCTCGCGTCGAGGGTCTCGTACTCGTGCAGCGGAATATAGGGCGGATTCGACACAACGAGGTTGAAGCGAGCTGCTGAGAATGGCGACGGCGAGGAGGAAGGGCCCCGAAGGGCTGATAAGACCGAGGAGGTGAAAGTGGGCGAGAAGAGGTTCTCGAGGACGAACGAGATGGGCGCCGTTGCCGCCGTCGATTTTGATGGTCCGTCGTCCTTACTCGGGGCTGCAACACCAAGTGGTGTACCGGCGAGGCCGCACCTGCGTGCGTTCTCCCGAGCGAGCGCCAACGCCTCTGCGGACTGATCGACCGCCACCGTCGGACCCCCGTTCTCCTTCCGGTTCCGGAGGGCGTAGGTCAACCCGAGCGCGATGCAACCCGATCCGGTCCCGATGTCCAAGATCCGAAGCGGTGGTGGTCCTCCTCCGGCGAGGCGGTCGATGAGTTGGTTGAGCCAGTGTTCGGTTTCGGGACGCGGGATTAGGGTCGGAGGTCGGACGAGGAGTTCGACAGGCAAGGGATGGAAAGGTTGAGTACCTGTGCCAGTAATTGGCGTGAGTAAATGGATCTGTATGAGGTGTATTGGCGGGTAGGGAACTGACCGAGGACGTAAGCGAGCGGTTTGTCGAGCTGGACGAGTTCTGTCACCATGCGATCGACGACGTGCGCTTGATCTGCAGCAGCTTGTCGGATCCACCTGAGTTGGTTATGTGCATGCTGAGCTGCCTCCTCCTCTGCAGAGTCTACTGCCTCGGACGAGTCAAGTTGCTGGAGGTGATGTTGGACGAGGAGACGGTGCCACTTGTCGCTGTCGTGTTCACGGCGAGGAGCGCAGGTGAACGAGAATGCGCGAGCTGTTGAATGCCATACTAGCCTGCGATTGCGAATAGGTGTAGCCGCTGCCATCGAGTAGAGCCCCGTGCTCATCCTCATCACGTCGAGCGAGAAGGTGCGGCCCCACTTGCTCGCCCTTTCACTCTCCCAGTCGACGCACAGAAGCACTGGCAGCATTGGGAACGACTCAACTATGCATCGCAATCCTCGACGCGTGACCGCCAAGCTCGCCTCGCCGTCAGCTCCAGAGACATCTCGTCGCGAACTCCTCATCTTCTCAGCTTGGACGCTTCGTCCGCCTCAGGCTTCAGGCTCCCCGACTCGAGTGACTCGACCGATTCTGGCGTACGGTCGCATCGGACGAGCGAGCATCATGGCCCCGGCCGACACGGACGGCGCTGATGACCGCTGCAGCTACTAACGACGTTCCTCCTCCTGCTGCTTTCTTCTGCGTCGAGCTACTCGAATTAGGACCGCCGAACCGCCGCTGCCGCTACAAGTAACACATCCGAACCGTAAGCACTTTCGGTTTGACGTCTCCGGCTTCGCTTTCCGGTAAGGACCCCTTATCGACATCACCTGGACCTGCTCCGACCTGCGTCATCCGGGGCTTTATCCGTGGCGCATGGCCTGACTCGAGTACACCTACTCGGTTCCTGCTCTCTCTGCTACTACTCGTCACGCTTGCGGCATGCATGTACTCGCGCCCTGGGGGCGAGAAAGAGTCAGTGAGCGGGGTTGGCAAGGATGCCGCTTCGAGGTGAAACCCCTTGAAGGGAGGGTGTCCAAAGCAGCCGGAGGAATGGTCGTGATCGAGGCAGGTTAGAAGTGCAAGGCCGGCTGGCTACAACGCGCTCGTCTTGAATGAACAGGTACGGTGCATGGGGTGGCCCCTCTCTTTTTTCCTTTCCCGATCCTCGGGCGCAAAGGAGCGGCATACGCTGACTCGAAGGGAGCGCTCTTCTGCTTCATGTTCGGGAATGTCTATAGGATACGCCGGAACCGGACGAAGAGCAATTAGCAGCGCCCACCAGCAGGGTCCTGCTCCATCACAAACTCGACCCGCAAGCGACCCGCGCAATTCTCTGGCAGCTTCCGGATTTTCCTTTCAGTCCGAGGGCCGCATGCTAACAGTTGCGAGTAGCTCTCCCCGTGTAATCATACCCAATTCACCCACTATGAAGCTGTGAAATTGCGCGGACGGCGTGTCTCGGCCGCGGGAGCCGCGGATCACTCGCTCCTCGTCGCGTCGCCCGCAGCGATTCGGCCAAGGTCGCGCGCGCTCAGTCCCACACCCACGCACTTGCAAGCGAGCGCTTTGCTGTCTGTTTGGCTGCAGGCTGGAACCGCGTCCGCCTTGTCGTCTTGCCTTTTCTCCGGTTGACGAAACCGAACAGACGGAAGACGCGACTTGACGAAACCTCCGCGACGGAGTCGACGACGTCCAGTGACTGAACCCCGTGACGGACGAAGAGGCAGACCTTGACTCGAGTCGAGTATGGAGGCGATCAACGCAGTGTCAGAAGCGGCGCAGCAAGTCGGAGGCGACGCCGCCGCGAGCACCTTCAACACGAACGACAAGTACATCGGACTCGCGCTCGCCATCTCGTCCTCGGTTGCAATCGGGACTTCGTTCATCATCACGAAAAAGGTAACCGGTGCTGTCACTTTATGCGCTGGAGAATGGGGGGAACTGACACGCCCATTTTGCAGGGACTGATCAGTGCCGCCGACTCGCACGATGGCTTCTCGAGCGAGTCGTACTCGTACCTCAAGAACGGCTTGTGGTGGGCAGGCATGCTCACGAGTGAGTGCGACCGACGGAGGAAACACTGTTGCCTAGGGCCCGGAAAACTGACCTCCCTTGGGTCTCCCCGACTCGGCTTTGCGCAGTGGTTGTCGGTGAAGGTCAGTGTTTTCTGCGCTCCCGTCTGCTTGCGCGGCTGACGCAAAGACTTACTTGACTACCTCCCGCACACAGTCGCCAACTTTGCGGCTTACACCTACGCTCCGCCCATTCTCGTCACGCCGCTCGGCGCCCTCTCCGTCCTCATCGGGTCCGTCCTTCATCCCTGCTCACAAAGTCCGCCGGGAAAAAGCATTTGCCTCGGATGCATACGCTTCCGGTGGTCCTGTGAAGAGAGAGGACATTTCAGGCTGACAAAGGAGCATTCCTCGGGCTCCAATGACCTGCAGCGCCATCCTGGCGGCATTCTTCCTCGGCGAACGGTTAGGCAAGATTGGAATCTCGGGTTGCTCGCTCTGCCTCGTCGGGTCGATCGTGATTGTCCTGCATGCGCCGGAGGATAAGGAGATCGCGACTGTCGACGAGATGCTCGAATATGCGTTGCAGCCGGGTGCGTACGAGCGGACGGAGCGTTGTTGCTTTTCGGTCCAGGCCATTTGCCAGAGAGGCTGACGACCGAATGTCTTGGCCTTCGACTTGTTCCCTACGCACAGGCTTCATGGCGTACTGCCTTTTCGTCCTCGTCTTCTCGCTCTACATGATCTACAAAGTCGCCCCCAAATACGGCGCCACGAACCCGCTCGTGCACATCTCGATCTGCTCGCTCGTCGGCTCGATCTCGGTCATGGCCGTCAAGGCGCTCGGGATCGCGCTCAAGTTGACGTTTGCCGGGAACAACCAGTTGTGGAGGGCGGGGACGTGGATCTTTGCGATCACGGTGGCGGGGTGCATTGCTACGCAGATGGCTCACTTTAACAAGGTGCGTCGGCGCACACTACGTTCTGCTTCACAGGAGGTCAAGCTTGCTGACTCGTGTTTCTCGCTCACAGGCACTCGACCTCTTCCCCACGACGTGAGCATGCCAGTGCACGGCATTTTGACAGCCAGTGCTTGGCGTAGCTAACATCTTCTCCCCCCCCGCGCGCAACAGCGTCGTGAATACGTCCTACTACGTCATGTTCACGACCAGTACCCTGCTCGCCTCGGTGATCCTCTTCCACGGCCTCAACACGGCCGGCGGCGCCCAGACCTTTTCGCTCTTGTGCGGCCTGTACATCATCTCGATGGGCGTCTATCTCTTGAACCTCTCCCGGGCCGAGAACGAAGGCATGGCCGATCACTCGCTCCGCCAATCCCTTGGAGGAGGAGGAGGAGGAGGAGGTCGCCAGTCGTATTCGGGCGGGAGGTTGTTGTCGAACCGGTTGAGCCTGACGAGCGACTCGGACGGGCATGAGCGAGGGCCGGACGCGCGCCACTCGACGGGGCTGTACCGCGTCGGAGGGGCCGTCGTCGGTGGGGTTCAACCCTTGTTCGATTATGATCGCGCGACCGAGGGCAAGATCCAAGTCGGAGCTGGAGGAGGCGGCGGTCATGGCGGCGATCACATGCGCATGGATCAGTTTGCGTTGAGGAACGATGATGACGACGAAGACGAGATGGACGACGAGGTTCACGTCAAGGTGCACCGACCGAATGGTGGGAACGGTTCCGAAGGCTTGTACCGGCATTGACGACTTCTTGGATGACACTGGAGCGAAGGAAGGAGTCGCCGCCGGCCGAGGTCGACAGATGTCGGTGCCGTAGGAGGCTAGGAACGCAAAGGGGCCATTCTTGCACGCACAGGCCCTATTGATGGACTTTGTTCTCCCCGGTGCAGACTGGTTCTTGCAGCGGTGTAACTATACCCTGTTTCGTTCACGGAAACGCTTCTCTCCGTTGTCGAGCAGGATCGCTCGCGTTTTCTTTCGTTCTTCTTCTTCTCTGCTTTTCATCCTTTCCGTCTTCTTTCGCAGCTCTCAGCTGCGATAGCTAAAGGGATGGCCGAGTTACGTACTCATTACGCATCTCGTCCCTTGCCGCGCCTCTCCCGCAACCAGCTACGCCACAGAGACCAGATCTGCTCGTCGGACACGGACTGCGGTGGCGAAACGTCGAACGCAGACGTGGGGCTTCGTCGGGTGCTCGTGAAATTGCCTGCGAGCCAGCGGTGTCCGTAGCTTGTGTACGGGTCGGCCCGTGAGGCGGTGGGGGTGGCGGTAGGAGGGGAAATGGACGAGTCGGCTACAGTAGATGAAGGAGGAAGGGCGACCACCGCTGCGACCACCGCTGCGACCGGTCTCGGAAGCTCGACGTGGACGTACGACTCCGTCCGTGCTTGCGAGTTGTCCGAAGAACCGCCATTTGAAGACTTGCTGGTGCCCCTATGGCGCAACGACGACCAAGACATCCAGCTCATCCGCTTTGACTGGTTTTCTTTTCCGTCTGTCCGCCTCGAGACGAAACTCCACCCCGAAGAGCCTGCAAACGATCCGAGGCTCTCCTGGCGCGAACGTCCATTGTCGAGAGATCCGGCACAGGCGGCTTTGCGGCGAGTGAGCTTGCGCTTCAGCCGAGTCAAAGTGGCTGAGAAGGTTCGGCGGTTCGCTTTGTGCGGATGGCTTGGACAAGGCTGCACCGACGAGGTGACCATGCGCGAGACGTAGGTAGAGTTTCTTTCCCGGGGACCGCCTCGGGTCGCGGTTGGAAGGCTCGGAAATCGCTGGCGAGTCGAAACTGGTTGATCGTCGTCGCTCGCAAAATGAGATGCGTTCGGAGCTGAGTAAAGCCGTGGCCATGTCAGTATTCTGAATCATACACACTGACTGAGCTTCAGGAAAGGAAGAAACGCACGCTCTGCACTCAAAAAGACAGGGTGAGCGCCGACTTCGTCAGTGTGTCGGATTAGCTCGGAGGCAGGACCTCGAATGTGTTTATCGATGCCGACGGCGCTTTGCAAAGGCGGACATGCACTGAAGGGTGGAACGTCTGAGGGTATCGGCGGCACTGGTCTGCCAGCGCACTCGAACAACTGGCGACTTGGCGCTCGTGCGCTTTGCCACCGGATTGGGGGCAAGGGTTTCGAAGGCGTCTTGTTCGAAGACGATTGAACGTGACCCGTTGAGCGGCGCTGCGCGTGCTCTTCATGCAGAGTGTTGGACCGTCGGGGAGCGACGAAAGACCCTGCCGCCGACAACGCATCGCGCCCAAGCGTTTGCGGCGGTCGAGCCCGGACGTCGGAAGCCTGACTTGCTTTGCGAGGTCGACCCCTGCTCGGTTTCGACGATGGTGCCCGCGAGGACCTTGTCGGCTTTGACGACGATGCCCGGGAGAGAGCGGCGCTCGGGCGACGCACCAGCTCGGGATTCTCAGTGACTGCTTTCCGGTACTCGGCAGATTCGAGCAGAGAGTGAAGGAGAGGGAAATCGGTCCGGCCGAGCGGAACATGGCCGGCTACAGACGATAGGCGCACCGAAGCGGTAGAAGCGGTAGCTGCAGACGAGGCGTGCGAGAATGGGCGTCGGAAAGAGGTCGGGGCTTGAAGCGCAGGAAGCGGCTGAGAGGTAGCGACGACCGACATCTGTCTTGAGCTCTGTGCAGCAAGACGGAGGAGCAGGGCAGGACCATGCAGCAGGGCAGGCTCGTCACGCAATCATGCGGGGCATGGGAGGTGCCGGCTTGTCCGCGGAGGACAAAAAGCCCGGTGCACGGACCGCGGCGAACGAGCGAACGCCCCGAAGGCTCACATCGCCCGCGAAGGCTCCGAGAGCGTGTATCATTTGAAAGCGCGGTGCAGGGCGTCGTGCAGTTCGGTGGTGAAGGCGCCGATTTATTCGGAGCCAAGAGAGCCCGCAAACGATTGCGTAAGCCAAGATGATTTGCCCGAGCTGCACCACCGACCAAGTCTACTCGTTCGCGACCGGGATGACGCCTGCCGACTCAAGACTTGCCTTCGTACAGCGCATCGAGCAAGTCCGCGAGGATCGCCGCACCGCCGGGGACCTCGTCTGCCGCCACTTTTCCCCGCCATTCCTTCCAAGACTCGCTCGCTTGCACCTCGGCCCAATTCTTGACGACGTAATCGAGGATGGTTTGCCGGACATCGGCGTACGCAATCGAGAGCGGACCGAATAACTCGCACGCGGCGCCTTGAATCGTGAGACCAGTCGAGAGGGCATCGAGGGCGAGTTGTTGCAATTCTTCTCGTTGGAGCAGGTGGGCAAGGCGATAGACGGACTTCGGCGAGACCGGCGGTGACAGCTTCGGGTTCTTGGATACGTGATTGTCGAGGAGGGCACGACGTGAGCCAGTATCGTCGTTATTGAGCGTCTTGAGTAGGGAATTGAGTGGTGCGAACTCGATGTGGCCGGTCATGAGGTACACAAGCACGGCGTTCAATGTCGAGTACGCGGTCTCGCGGACATCCATTTGTTGATATTCCGGGTCGGTCGAGTCGCGGCTCGCGGTCTTGCATCCGGACCAGTCGCGCTCGACGAAAAAGTCGTCCGTTTCGTCGTCCGAGTCTTGCCAATCGATTGCGGGCGTTTCAGGACTGCTATTGCCGGACTCCTCGTGCTTGACAGGCGGCGGCGCTACGCTGCGCTGACGCTTGGATCCGGCGGGAACCGTCTCGGCGCAGCCGGAAGCCAACAGGGTCTTGTAGTATTCGGAAGCCGTTGCAAGCAGTCCCGAGGTGGTCCAGAGCTCGAGATCGACGTCATCAGGTCGTCGGAACCGTAGAGAGACGTCCGAATGCCTCGTGTGGAGAGTGTCTAGCGGCCCAAGATCCATGATCAGCATTGCGTTGAATCGAGGCAAAAAGTCGTGCGGTAGTACTTACCGGCCAGGCGCAGGCTTCTTGTTACGTCGGGATCGGTGCACTGTGCTTGTGAGCGGTGTCGAGGTGCAAATCGCGAGAAAATGTGATTGTATAGCGATACTTCTGCACGCTGTTCTGCTCGCTTGTCGGCCAGCGGCCATCCGCAGCGAGTCCACTCCGCGACAGGTCCAAGCTGTAGCTGACGTAGGAGACGTCGCGCTCGGGATCCAGGGATGGCTCTGACCCATCATTCCACGAGTCTCTGTGAAGGCGTCGCTCGTGCGCGCCCATGAGCCGAGCGAATTGGACCGTGACAACAACGGATTTGCCGAAGGCACCTATTGGCAAGTCGCCGTGTCGGACTCCCACAGAAACGTCGTCCGAATCATCGCTGTCGTTGCTCAGCCCGAGCTTCCAGCTTCCCGGCAGCGGCACCGGTCCAGGCGCGTCGAGGGTGATGCCCTCTGGCGGAAGTTCGGAAAAGTTGGCCTCGAAACGCCAGCTGATTTCGATGGTGTCCTGGTGCTTGACCGCACCATCGAGCAGCTCGACCGGCTTGGGCATTGTCGCGCGTTCGTGCAAGGCGGAGGGTGGAAGGCCGTGCGGATGGCAGAAGGAGCGGCGTCGCAGGAGGTCGACGGCGGTGCGGTCGCGTTAAAGTGCGATTCGGGGTCCGCAGCACGGGCTCGAGGTGGGTTCGCTGCGTTCGGTCGACCTCGTGCAGCAGGAAAGCGAGGCGATGAAGAGAGAGAGGAAACGCGATGGAAGATCAGAATTTCGCGGCGACGAAAATTTTGCCCTTAAGGTGATCTAGCCTGCAGCTGCAATCCGGACCAGTGATCTTGGTTTTCTAGATTGGACCAGCTTAGTGTGGAATTCTCCGAAGCATGACTGCAGCAACGACTGGAAGCGAGGTGATTTTCTCGCGTTGACCTCAATCTTGCTCAATCGCTCAAGCTGTTTACACTTTTCCGCCCGAAGACTCCACCTTTCCCCTATTCCGAAAACGCCCATGCAACGGACCATGGCAGGCGGCAGAGTGTCAGACAAAAGGGGCGAGGAGGGAAGTGATGGCGGCGAGAAAAGAAAGGGAAAACCCATTTCCAAGGGGAGGAAGCGTCAAGTCTGCGCCCATGACCGCCACCCGGCCCGGACCTCACGCCTACGCCTCAAGTGGTATCGATGGCCGCAAACAAGTCAAACAAGACCTGCGCGCCGCCTTCCATCTGTCCGCTCGCCACTTTGGCCCGCACCGCTTGCCACGCCTCTGTGGGCTTGACCTCTTTCCAGTTGTCGACCACAAAGTTGACGATGACCTTGCGCACTGTGTCGTAAGCGACTGAAACCGGACTGAAGAGTTCGTGGACCGCGCCGCTGATGGTCAGGCTGGACGCGAGCGAGTCGAGCGCCATCTTTTGAAGCTCGGCGCGCTCGAGGAGGTGGGCGAGGCGGTAGACAGACTTTGGCGACACAGGTGGAGGCAGAGTTGGGTACTCGTGCAAGCTTGCCCCGAGGAAGGCCTTGCGCTCCGTGACAAGCTCTTCATGCGGCAGAGCATGCGACGAGCGGATCGGGGCAAACTTGATGTGGCCGGTTTGGAGATAGAGAAGGACGGCGCACATGGTCGAGTACGCAGTCTCGCGAACCTCAATCTGTTGGTAGTCGAACTCGGCCGTGTCTTGCTTCGTAGTCGTGCAGCTCATCCAGTCATGCGCGACGAGACAGGCGTCCGTTTCGTCGTCCGAGTCTTGCCAGTCAACGCTCGGATCGAGGCCCGTGGCGCGGGCGAGAGGCTCTTGTTCGGGGGTGGGACTCGGGCCTCGTTGGCGTTTCGACCTCCGGCGCGTTACCGTCTCCGCCGCACCGGACGCGAAGAGAGCTTTGTAGTACCCGGACGCTCTGCCGAGAAAGTCCGCAGTCGTCCATAGTTCGACTTCGAGATCGTCTGCCTGCTTGAAGAGCAAGCGTACGTCCATGATTGGCGAGTGCGATAGACCTGGAATGCAGTGATCATTTAGCTCCGACGGTAAATTATGTTTTTACGGAGAGGTTAGCGCACTCGCAAGCTGCAAAGCCCTCTTCGAATCAGGCACAGGAGTGCGGTATAAGCGCGCGACATCCTCGTCTGGCTCCTGCGTCAAGGTAAACGTAAAGCGGTACCGCTGAAGACTGTTTCGTACGGCGAGCGGCAGTAAATCCTGCTCGGCAGATTCGCCTTCTGGAAGCGGAAATCTGTACCCCATACACGTTGTGCCTCTTTCTCCCCGCCCCGGCTGAGGAACTCTCGAAACCCACCTTCCGGCCATAATCCCACGCAAGGTGCCGTCGGCGAAGTGGGCGAGTTCGCCCGAAACCGTGGCGCGCTCTCCAAACGCAGCATACGCCCGTTCACCATGCCCGATGATCAACTCCAGTTCATCATCTTTGTTCTGAATGCTCAAACTCCAATCACCGCGGAAAGGTACGGATCCGACCTTTTCTTGTTCGACCATGGTCCCGTCGGGCCGCAGGTCGGAGAGCTTGGCTTCGAAGTCCCACGACATACTGATGTTGTAGTCAGCCTTGACTCGTCTGCTTACGAACTTGATCGGCGTCGGCATGGTCGCAAGATGAGATCGTTTTGACAAGGCGCAGTGTCGTTGTCGGTCGAGAAACCCGCTGAGAAAGGATGAAGAGCAACAAAACTCGGCGAGCCGGCCGCCGAGTTTTGCGTGTGGATCGGAGCAAGCCGTCGACCTGCCTGTTCTTGAACACGTGTTCCGGGTGCGACGCAACGCAACCGCGGCACGATAAGCTGGAAGGCGAGGTGTTGGCAGAAGGTCAAGAGGAAGCGTGCGCCGACTCGATCCGCTGGATCCTCCTCGACGAATCACTGCTATCGACTTACGGGACCTGGAATGAGCAGCAACATCAAGCTATAGACGAGATTCTCAGACGGCTGTCTCCGCCATCGCGGTCTACGCCGCTCGAGCCAGCCTCGGCTCTCATTTCGGCTACATCCGTCAACAAGCCAGACCTCGGCCCCATTCTCCTTCGGACGGGACGGAACCGACCGAGAATGTCGGGACTGGACTCCCCCTGCTCGGTGAGCCGGTCTCCTACCACTTTCTGCTGTCTCCGGGGGCGTCAGATCTGCTGCCCCACTTTCATCACCTCGTCAGCTTTCTCGACGATGCTGATAATACTGTGCAGGGGAGCGGGGTCACTCAACCTTGCCACCTACCCGAAGACGTATGCGGACTCGTCTGCGACGCCGTACGCGACCTGCCCCGAGCCGTCGCCGCCTCGACCCTCTTGTCACTCTCGCTCGTCTCTCGATCGTGGGCAGCCGCAGCCCAATCCGCCCTGCTTTACGATCCTTTCCTTTCCTTCGACGCTCCCGATACTATCGCTCCCCGGACCTTTGAGCGGCTCAGCGCTCTCCTCCAAACGCTCGTCGCGAGACCGGATTTGTCTCGCACCGTCCGCAAGTTCGATCTCGGCTGCTACACCACTCGCTGCCAAACCGAAGCACGCGTCGACCGCCGAAGGGTCTCGAGACTCTCGGTCGATCTCGTTGCGGCTTGTCCGGCACTCAAGTCGATTTCGCTGCCATTCGTCACCCAGGCCGACAAACCTTACCTGATCGATGCGTTGCGCAAGCTCGAGCTCCTCGAAACGCTCATCATCGGGGAGGGAACCTCGAGTCCGGACCCGTGGGTCATCAACGTCGACATCGGGATCAAAGACGCCTGGGGCTGCGCTCGGTGGTTCCGCGAGGACTTCGTCGCGCTGTCTGCTCACTGGCCGCGACTTCGGCGCCTGATCCTCGAAGCGCGAGTGCGGGCCCGAGACACGGACGACGAGCACGGCGTGCAGTGGGAGCTGGAGGAGTTTCGCTTGGACCTCCAGCGACACGGCCGACTAGCATTCCGCCAAGTCGACCTTCTTTTGGCGGGCAGTGGAAACGGGTCGCTCAAGCGCCTTCACGTCAAAGAGCATCAGCTGGCGGACGACGCACTGGTGCAACTCGTCAAACACTACGGGTCGAACCTTACATCCTTGACAACCTTGACGGCGGATCACTTCACGAGACACGACGAACTCTTTGGGGCGATTGCGACCTTCTGCCCTTCCCTCCGCTCTGTACATCTCTCGACTCCTGTCTACGACCTTTTGCCATGTCTACGCCACCTGCTTCAAACGCACCGCCTACAGCACCTCGCCCTCGCCACCGTCATCGCGCCCGCGACCTGTTCGCCCGATCTGGTCGCGGAGCTGGTCGCCCTCGTCCATAACGCTCCGAGCCTAGAAGAGCTCAACATCGCTCTCGGCACGCATCACGTCACGGACCGAGGCAACACCACCGCATTCGCGCGAGTGCTGGCGGAAGCCTCGCGGACTCTGACTTCTTCCCATTCGAAGGCGACCTTGACTCTCTTGCCGACTTGGGGGCCCATGTAGCGCTGTTGGAACATGATTTCCATTTCGTCTAGAGAACCAAGATAGAATAAGAGAAGGAAGGTATCTGCGCCCACAACACCATCAAGTGTATCAAAAAGGGTACAAGAAGGTGCCAAATCTTGAGCGCTATATAAGTCCTGCCACAGTATGACGGCCACAGACACACTGTACATGCTGTCGCCACTCAGTACTCATCTCAAGCTCGGCTTCTGTCTGGGTAATTGCTGTTCTCCATGTTTGGCGAACGCAGCCTTCTGTCGGGCTGCCTCGGTAGTCTGCACGCCATTCGCCTGCGACGGTCTCGCTTGCGAAGAATCAATGACTTGGCGTGATGATGACGGGGAACGCATTCCATGGAAAAGTGCATGCATATAACAGGAACAAGCACGGTGGCAAAAGATAGTCAGGGGAAAAAGAACGGACAGGGTTTGCCTGCGTAAGGACGGGAGGTTCGAGGAGATCCTACGTTTGTTTCGAGTCTTTCCCATGCAGGGCGCTCAGGAGATCAAAGGTAATTTGCGCGGCGCCTTCGATCTCGCCCGCCATTGCCTTCTCGCGTGTTTGCTTCCAAGACGTGCTCGCCTGCACCTCGTCCCAGGTCTTGACGATGTAGTCGAGTAAGACCTTCTTGACCTCAGCGTAGGCAATTGAGACCGGGCTGAACAGTTCGCGCGCTGCCCCTTCGATTGTGAGATTAGTCGAGATGGCATCGAGGGCGAGCCGTTGCAATTCTTCGCGCTGGAGAAGATGGGCAAGGCGATAAACCGATTTGGGTGAGACTGGCGGTGGCATGGGCAACTGCTTGAGTATGTGGTTGTCGAGAATGGTTCGACAAGTGCCAGTCACATCTTGACTGCGCGTCTCCAGCGGAGAAGTGAGCGGCGAGAACTCGATGTGGCCGGTCATGAGGTAGAGAAGCACGGCATTTATGGTCGAGTATGCGGTCTCGCGGAGTCAATCTGTTGATATTCGAGGCTGATTACCTCCCGGCTGCCGCCGGTGCAACCTGACCAGTCGCGCTCGACGAGAAAATCGTCCGTCTCGTTGTCCGAGTCTTGCCAATCCATCACGGGCTGCCCAGGACTCGGATGTCCAACTTGCTCCGCAGACAGTGGTGCCCCTCCGTGCGTTCGCCTCGACCACAGGGGAACCGTCTCGGCGCATCCAGAAGCCAGGAGAGTCTTGTAGTAGTCGGAGGCCGTGGAAAGCAGTCCCGAGGTGGTCCAGAGCTCGAGATCGGCGTCATCAGGTCGCCGGAATCGAAGGCAGATGTTCGCATGCGTTGTGTGTAGGGTGTCTAGAGGGCGAAAGACGTGGGATCAGCATTGCGTTGAATCGAGGCAAAACAATTGACGAAGAGTACTTGCCGGCCAGGCATCGTGCTTTTGTTACATCGGCGGTCGGAGTGCTGTAACTGCGAGCTGCATCCAGCTGAAGGTCACGCTCGAGGACCAACGTGGCGCAATACTGCTGCATGCTGTTCTGTTCGCTCGTCGTCCAGCGGCCATTCGCGGCGAGTTTGCTTCGGGACGCGAAAAGCCAGTAAGAACCGTAGGATTTATAAGATGTGGCCGCAAGAGAGGGTTCTGGCCCATCATTCCATGACTGCTCGTGAAGCAGCCGCTTCTCCGTGCCGAGGACAAGTGCGAAACGGAGTTTGACGACAACGGATTTGCCGAAGGCCCCGATTGGCAAGGATCCGTGCTGAAACGACAGGCGAAGGAAGTCCGAATCATGACTGTGACGCAGCTCGAGTTCCCAGCTTCCCGGCAACGCTAGGGCCCATGCATTTTGAGGGTCACCCCTTCTGAAGCAAGCTCGGACAAGTTGGCTTTGAAGTGCCAGCTAATTTTGATGGTGTCCTCGTGCTCGACTGCGCCCGCGATCTGTCCACCGGCCCAGTCCTGGCGGCGTGTTTGGAGGCGGAAGAGCTTACGTGCCGTCCAACGGAGGTCGATGTTGACTGCGTCGCGCGGCCGTGCTTCTTTAGGCGTCACAACGCACACGCAAGGACGGGTTGAAGAGCTTGGTCTGCCTGGTCAAGTCGGCGCCTGAAGCAACAGGGCGAAGGGAGTCAAGATCGAGAAAGAGAGAGAGAGAGACGCGACGGACGGACGCGAAGGCGTGCGAGCGATGGACGTTTCGATGCGTCCGGGGGGAAAATTTGCACGCGGCTTGGTCGACGCTCGTGGACAAAGGACTCTCCTCTCGCGACCAAGCTCGAGCGGTTCAGTAATCTTAACGAGAAGCGAAATAATCTCTTCGAGCGAAAAGAACAACCTCAACATGCAGCGAAAGACCGATTTCAAGCGCAAGGAAGCATCAAGTCTCCGCCGGTGACCGACACCCGGCTACGTAGCGTCTCGAGTGCTTCCAACCCCCGCAAGCAAGTCCAGCAAGATCTGCGCACCGCCTTCTGTCTGCCCGCTCGCCACTTTGGCCCGCGCCGTGTGCCATGCCTCCGTGGCCTCGACCTCCTTCCAGTTCTTGACGACGAAGTCGACGACGACCTTGCGCAACTTGTCGTAGGCGAGCGAGGCGGGACTGAACAGTTCGGAAGCGGCGCCGTTGATGGTGAGGCTGGAGGCGAACGAGTCGAGCGCCAGCTTTTGAAGCTCCTCGCGCTCGAGGAGGTGGGCGAGGCGGTACACAGACTTTGGCGACACGGGTGGAGGCAGAGTCGGCTGCTTTTTCAAGCTCTTCGCGAGCGAGGCTTCGCACTTCGTGGTGAGCTCGTCTTGCGACAGAGCACGCGACGAGCGAATCGGCGCAAAGTCGATGTGGCCGGACTGCAAGTAGAGCAAGACTGCGCACATGGTCGAGTAGGCGGTCTCGCGGACCTCGATCTGTCGGTAGTCGAACTCGGCCGTATCTTGCTTCGTCGTCGTGCAGCTCATCCAGTCGCGCTCGACGAGAACGGCGTCCGTTTCGTCGTCCGAGTCCTCCCAGTCGACCTTCGGATCGGAACCGGCGGCACAGATGGGAGGCTTCTGTTCAGACGTGACACTCGGGCCTCGCTGACGTTTTGACCTCCTGCGCGTGACCGTTTCGGTGCTGCCGGACGCGAAAAGGATTTTGTGGTATTCGGAGGCTTTTTCGAGGAAGTCGGCAGTCGTCCAGAGTTCAAGGTCGAGGTCGTCAACTCGCTTGAAAAGCAAGCGTACGTCCATGTGCGGCGAGTGTGAAAGATCTGGAACGCCGGATAGTCAGCATTTGAAGAAGTTAAATGTTGAGGACAATTGGCATACTCGCAAGCTGCAAAGCTCTGGTCAAATCAGGTGTAGAGGTGTGGCATAGGCGCGTGACATTCCCCTCTGGCTCCTGCGTTAAGGTGATCGAAACGCGGTACTGCTGGAGGCTGTTTTGCAGGGCGCGCGGCAATTTTCCCTCATCCGCGAGTCTGCTCTTGGAAAGCGGAAACGTGTAGGCGCAAAACGGCGAGCCTTCTGTATCCAGTCTGGGCTGCGCACCTCTGACGGGCAATGCAACGGCATAAAACAGGCGCGGAGCACCGTTGGCGAAGTAGGACATTGCGCCCCTGACCATGACGCGATTTCCGAGTGCAGCATGGGGCAACCCGCCATGCTTGACTTCGATAACGAGATCATCGGCTTCGCCGTTGAGGCTGAAGCACCAATCACCGCGCAAAGGTACGGCTCCGAGCTGTTCTTGCTGGATGTCGATCCCCTCCGGCGGCATATCGGAGAACTTGGCTTTAAAGTCCCACGACATGGTGACGTGGTAGTCGGCCTCGACCTGTCCGCCGACGGCCGACGTACTCGATCGGCGTCGGCATCGTCGTAGTCTTCTGGACTCGCCGGTCCGGTGGTCGCTCCTCCTTCGAGAACTGCTCCAACTCGAGCGCGCAAATCGGAGCAGGGTCGAGCTGCCTGCCCTCGAAAGGGCGTTTCGTATGCGGTGCTACGTACGCGGCGGCGCGTGCTGTCGGAACGGGAGGTTGCGGTAGCTGGTCAAGAGGTGCGCCGACTGATGAAGCGCATCTCGACCTCTCCCTACCCACTATAGACTTTCCAGAAGCTGTCGAGGGCACTGATGCGAGCTGTGATTCAGTCCGGTCCACTGCCTTGCCGCTCAGGAGCGTCCACACCGCTGGAGCCGTTTCCACCCCCCCCCCTCGGGGCTTGCTGCAAGCAAGAGGCTGTTCCTCCGCTATACACTGCCTCAAACGGGTCGCAACGGAGCGAGAATGACAAGGCTGGACTGCCTTGACTCTATGAGCCGGTCCCCTATCATATTTGCTGCCTACGGAGACCCGCTGCTCCGCTTGCATCACCTCGTCGCCACTGCCGAAGCTGACAGGTCTTCACACAGCAGCAGATGCAATTGTCTTCATTGTGCGACCTGCGCAGAAACATATGTGAGCTTCTGCTACCTGCTCGCGACCTCCCGCGAGCCGTCGTCTCCTCCGCCACCACCCCACCCGCTCGCTCGTCGGCGACTTTCGGCTCACTTTGCTCTCGACTTCGGCCCAAGCGTCGAGACTTCTGGCTTCCTCCGGAGTCCAAGTCTATACTCGTCATCTTGCCGGCATGTGGACGCCTTTAGCTCTCAGCGACACGAACGCGTCGTCAGAAAAACCACGGAGGCTCAGAAACGAGGACCTGCCGCTACCACCCTACGGGATCGACGCAGCGAGGGTGGTGCATGGCATGCTTGAGCCTTGGTGTAGAACACTTCACCTCAACCGATCACCGACGAACTTCATAGCCGCCGTTCCTGTTTCTCTCGAGCGCAGCTTTCTGCCGAGGCGGCTCGTTCACGGCTCGGTGGTCTGCACGTCCTTTGCCCGCATCCATCTCCCTTGCAAAAAGCTAGTGTCTCGGCGTGGGAAAGACGCGAGAAAGTTTCACAGGGAGAAGCGCAAGCAACAACCACCAAAAGTCGAAAGGGATTCTTCCTCGCGAGAAGGGAACGGTTCGAAGGGGTCCTACGTCGACTCTGCGAGAGTCGTACGAATCAACCCCTTGGCGTGCAGCTCCTTCAGGAGGGCAAAGGAGATCTGCGCGGCGCCTTCAATCTCGCCCGCCATCGCCTTCTCGCTCATTTCGACCCAGGACTCGCTCGCCTGCACCTCCTCCCAGTTCTTGATGACATAGTCGATGACAGTCTTTCGGACGTCGGGGTACGCGATCGAGACGGGACTGAACAACTCGTGCGCGTGCCCCTTCTGGTGTGAGACCCGTCGAGAGGACATCGAGGGCGATTCGTTGCAACTCCTCGCGCTGGAGAAGGTGGGCGAGGCGATAGACTGATTTTGGCGACACAGGCGGCGGCAGTGTCGGGTGCTCGGATACGTGCTTGTCGAGGAGCGTTCGACGTGTCTCAGGAACACCTTGACTCTCGAGTAGAGAATTGAGCGGCGCAAACTCGATGTGGCCGGTCATGAGGTAAAGAAGTACAGCGCTCATCGTCGAGTACGCGGCCTCGCGGACGTCGATTTGTTGATATTCCAGGTCGGTCGAGTTGTGGTTGGCGGTCTTGCATCCGGACCAGTCGTGCTCGACGAGAAAATCGTCCGTTTCGTCGTCCGAGTCTTGCCAATCGACCATCGGCTGCGCACCGTTGCCTTCTCGCGACGGCTTTTGCTCGACAGGCGGCGGCGCTTCGCTGCGCAGACGCTTGCGCTTGGAGCCGGGAACAACCGTATCGACACAATCGGAAGCCAACAAGGTCTTGTAGTATTCGGACGCCGTCGCAAGTAGTCCCGCAGTGGTCCAGAGCTTGAGATCGACGTCATCCGGGCGTCGGAAACGTAGGCAGATACCTGCATGTCTTTTGTGTAGAGTTTCTAGCGCGCGAAAGAACACAGGATCAGCATTGCGAGGGGTCAGAGTAGGAGCTTGTGGTGAAATAACTTGCTGGCCAAGCGATGTGCCCTCTCCACGTCGGCGGTCGGGGTGCCGTAGTTCGGAGCCGTGTCCGGCTGAAGGTCGCGGACGATGGTGATGGTACAACAGTACTCCTGCACGCTGTTCTGCGCGCTGATCGGCCAGCGACTATTCTCGGCGAGTTCGCTTCGCGACGACAGCAACCCATAGAAGGTGAAGGAGCCCGATTTGTCCGGCGCGCGGACCGGTCGTACGCCACGACTCCATACTTCCTCAACAAGCAGCCGCGGACGTATGCCAACACCCCGAGCGAACCGGGCCTTGACCACAACGGATTTGCCGAAGGTTCCGACTGGCAAGGATCCGTACTGAAACGACAGGCAAAGGATGTCCGGATCGTCGCTGTCGTTCTTGAGCTCGAGCTTCCAGCTTCCCGGCAGCGGCACCGGGCCTGGCGCGTCAAGAATGACTCCCTCGGGCGGAAGGTCGGACAGGTTGGCTTCGAACTGCCAGCTGATCTCGACCGTGTCTGTAACCGCCCCGCCGAGCTGCTTGACCGGCGTTGGCATGGCTACACGTTCAAGTGCCCTGAAAGGCGGACGACCGTGCGAAGGGCGGAACAAGAGGTGTCGAACGATGAGGTCGCCGCGGCGAAACGGGCTTCTTCAAGCGTCACAGAGCACGGGCGCGAGGATGCGGCGAGACGGTTGGCCGAGCTGCTTCAAGCCAGCCACCGGACCAAGGCCTCGAGAGCAGAAGAGAGGCGAGTGGACAAAGAAAGGTGCGACGGAAGAGTTTTCGAGATGAAGCAAGCGGACCGCTTTCTATGCGCAGGGCCATGACGTTTACGCTCGCAGATAGGAATCTTTTGATGCGCGTTCTAGCTCATCCCAAGGTACCGAGCAATTTGGACGTCCGAGAGAAAGCGAGAAGAGGCTTTGAAACGTCTCAAGGGAACCCTCGAGGGCATGCCGATGGTCCGATTAACCAACAACCTGTCAGACAACGCACGAATGCAGTCAAGAGTACCATCGTCACGTTGTCGAGGCACCCCTGGAGGAGGCAACCACGGAGCAAGACGAGGAGAAAAACCCCTGAAGGAAAAGGCCGCTCGCTTATTATGTGCTGGCCACGTTGCGAAGACGGGATGGGAGGCGTGGTATGTACATCACAGTACGCGCATCGAAAGCCTCTTGCCAAGGGCTTGGACACCGCAGACTCGCAGAGAGGAGATTCGGGTCGGAAAGCGTCGAGACGAGAAGAAGATCAGTTCCTCTGTACTTGCGCAGGGGTCGCTTTCTCCTGTCCTCCTTCCCACACGAAGCGTGGAAGAAGTCAACAGGGCAGCCATGTGATCAGCGCAACGGCGGAGAGAACGACAGCCGAGCCAGGAGAGGAGAGAAATGCAATCATGGCCGGATTTCGACAAAAAAAAAAAAAAAAAGAATGCACGAGGGACGTACGGCGGCGCGCGTCAAGTCGCGGGTCTTTTCCCCGTCTGCATAAAGACGTGCAGGTCTCGCAACGTCCAGTCGCTGCCTCCACCTCCTCCGGCCGAGGCCTTCTCCATGACGACGTCTCCGTCCTCTTCCTCCTCTTCTTGATCCAACTCGACGCGGGCCTTCCAATCCCATTCCTCCCCTCCACCAGCCGGGAATTGCTTGAGCGCGACAATCTTTTGATGAGCGGCCGCGACGAGTCGGGCTTGAGCTTGTGATAATGAGGCGAACGACGTGGACGTTGGTGCTTGTGGTGGTTCTTTCGAGGAGGAAAGAGCTGAGAGGAACGGTTCGGGGAGGGAGGACGCTGCGGATTGTTGGGCCTGTTCGATCTCGGGCGTCTGGCGGCGGTTCCAGTGTGTTAGCAAGGGTTGGAGGAGCCGCTGTGTGAAGAGAAGGATCGCAAGGCACGCACCTGCTTGGTCCGGAGGAGGGTTCCGATGATCCAGTCCTTTGCCTCGTCGACCCTATGCGCGGGTACGACCGCCAACGAGTCCCACTTGTCCCTCTTGGGGTCCGCGCTCTCCCCTGCTCGCCGAGGAGGCTGGAGTTGATCCTGTTGATCCTGTTCCGAGCTGACGAGGCGGTGGATGGCTGCCAGGTTGGTCAAGAGCAGGTTGTACCGGTTCACGAGCTCGAGAAACGGCGGCAGTCCTTGCGTCGGCGGGTGGTGTTGGTATGCGGCGAGTTGAGATTGGAGGTGAGAGACGGCGTCGATCAACTGGACGAGGCGCAGGCGGAGCGGGTCGAGGTCCTGATTCCGATTCCGGTTCATCGCAGCGTTCGGAGTCTGCATCTTTACGAGTCTCGTGTCGTCGGATCGCTGAGTGGTGGAAGCCCAAGAGAGGAGAGCGGCCTCTCATCGCCAACTTGACACTCTACACTCCGAGATGGCGCTTTAATCGCTCGCTGGTCAGTGACAAAAGCTAGTCGACTCGCTATACTCTCGCCCGCCCGTCTTGACTCGGCCCGCTCGCTGTTCGTCGCGACACAGACTCGTCCCCACTTGAGGACCCTCATCGTCCGACTTTCACTCGATAGCAGTCCGCAGACGACGCTTTCCAGGAGCAAGAGACGCGTCTATATCTCCGAGTTTGGCTATCGTAGCCGCGCCGCCGTCCTCCCGGGGCCAGCTAGCCCACCTCTGACCGCCGGGACCGACGCGTTGTTTTGACCTTTCGAGCCGAGCGTTTTGACATTCGTCGGAGGAGCGCCATGTCGACCCACGACGGCTATAGTGCGTACCCTAACCTTCCCTTCCCTCCCCGAGTCACTCCAGGCCTCACAGCGAATCCCGCCCCGCGCAGTCGAATGGTTCCCGTGGTTGAGGATCGACTGCTTCACCACCCAACCCAACCCAGCCACGGGGAAAATGCCGCTCGTCTACCTCTTGACCCACGCGCACTCGGACCACCTCGCAGGCACGTCTCCCTTCTGGTCTCCTGTCGATCGTGCCCCCCACAGACGAGATCTGACACGAAAACTCTTCTTACTTGAACCCTTCTTCGTGCGCACCCACGCCCGCAGGCCTCGACCGCGGTACCTTCAGTGGCAAGATCTACCTCCACCCACTCACGAAAGAGCTCGTCCTCAACTGGATCGAAGCGCCCGAACGGGTCCGGTATACCGAACTCGGAGTCACGACGAGCGAGAGCGGGAGCGGGAACGGCGCGATTCTGCGCAAACCGGCGTACCGGCTCAAGAACTTGACCAAGCGACCGGCCGTGGCGCGGAATGCGCAGAGAGGAGGAGGTAGGGGTCGAGTCTCGGTCGCGGATCAGATGGTGAGTTCGGAGGTGGCGCGAGTCCTTTTACCATGCACTGACCCTTCCGCTGTCGTTCCCCCGATTCCGCTCGTCTAAAGGTCGACGTCACGTACAACCAACCGTTCCAACTCGAAGGACCGAACGGTCATACGGTCGACGTGACTCCGATCGACGCCAACCACTGCCCCGGATCCTGCATGTCCGTTCCCCTTCCCTCTCGCTCCCTCCCCGAGCCATCTCGTCCATTTCCCCTCCACCAAGCTCTTGATAACGATCACCTCTGACTGATTGAGAGGGGAGAGAAAGGCATGCTGACGTTCCTTGAAAATCGCGCGCGCGCGAAAAAACAGGTACCTGATCGAAGGCGTGGTCGAGCACCGACTCCGAACCGTCCTCGTGACGGGCGACATCCGCATCGATTGTGACTACCTCGAAACATTGCGCCGGAATCCCCTCCTCGCGCCTTACATCGCTTACTCGCCTTTCGTCACGGCGACCTCGACCGTGGCTTCGAGCTCAAAGGCTGGGCTTGGAGACATCGAGCACGGCCACAAGAACCGAGGGGACGGCGATTCTGACGAGGATCAGAGGCCCTTGAAACGGAAAAAGGTGGCGGCGGCGACGACGACGACGACGATGAAGAGGCCGACTGTCGCAGTCAAGACTCTGGACCGGATCTACCTCGACACGAGCCAAGTCCAGCTCGACGAGAAACTCGTCTCCAAGGTGCGTGCCGTCATCTCTCTGCATGATTCCTGAACTCCGGAAAAAGTGCACGCCCGGTCTCCCTCGCCCCTGGCCTCCCCTTCCCACGGTCTCCCCTTGAAGTCCTCCTTCGCATCCTTCCCCAACTTTACACTTGCCCTCTTTCCTCACTCCTCAAGAGCTCAGGGCTGACTTTTCCGATGGTATGGTCTACTTCCCCGTGTGCAGGAACGAGCCGTCGCCGACCTGGTCCGCTTGATCGCGCTGTACCCGCCCGATACGCAGTTCTTCCTCAACGCCTGGACGCCCGGGTACGAAGAGATGCTCAAGGGGGTCTATCGCGCGTTTGGCGAGCGGGTGAGGACACCTTCTCTCTCTCTCTCTTTCGTCGTCACTCTCAGCGGGGCCGTGGGCAGAGCTGACGATTTTCTCTATCCTTGGCCACTTCCCGCGCGCCACATCGCACAGATTCACCTCGATTGGTACAAAGCTCGGCAGTACACGTGTCCCGCTATGCGCGCCACCGATCCTTTGCTCGCCTCTCTCGGTCACTGCGACCCTCATCCGTCCGTAGTCAATTCCGCAGCGACGGCGGCAGCCTCTTCCAACTCAGCGGTGGCGGGGGCGGCGACGGCGACGAGGTGTCCGGATCACGAACCCTTCGTGGGGCGCTTCCATGCGTGTGAGCGGAGGTGGAAGTGCGATCAGGTTTGGCAAGGCGGAGTGGGGTGTTATGAGTGGGACGAAGAGTACCTCGATCAGATCGGCAAGGGGGTGAAGAAGCTCGTCCGACCTGCACTACCCTCTGCCGATGCATCCGTATCGTCAACCGGTGACGCCAGTCCGTTGATCGTCAATGTCAACCCGGCCGAAATGCCCGAGTGGTGCTGGGACGAGTACCGGCCGCAGAAGGAGAAGGAGATCCGGGACTGGGTCGAGTTGTCGCGACGAGGACCAGCGGCGGAACGGTCCGGAGATAGAGGGGGAGCAGGGCCGTCGCGCAATGGTGACAAGGAGCTCTCAAACGATGAGGGGCGAGTTCCTCCTGATTCTCTCGTGCGTGTTTCTGGAACCCATTGGCTTCCGAGGCTAGGATGAACGACCGTCCATGGCGCTGACCACCATACGACCTCCTGACCTGCAGGTCGTCCCCCTCGCTCGGCACTCGTCCCGCCCCGAGCTGCAAGCCTTTGTCGCCCTCTTCCGTCCGCGGACCGTCTACCCGCTCACCTGCACCAACCCCGAACTCTTCAAGCTCCTCCCCGTCATTTTCGACGAGCGACACCTCGCTCCCGGTGGCGTCGAGCAACAACGCGCCGAGATTGCGCGGCACACGGCAGCTTGGTTCGAGAAGGCGGGTGTGCGGAAACGACTCACGGCCATGCTCAATTCGGGGTTGTTTGCCGCCGCGTACGGGTTCCCCGCGAGGGGTCAAGAACGGGATGATGATGACGATGATGACGACACCGGAGAAGGAGAAGAAGCGGACGGGCTCAAGATGTCAAAGACGATGGCGAACGCTTTGGCGAAAGGTCTCAACGTCGAGGGCGACGACCGTATCATCGAGGAGCATCTCAAGTGGCTCAAGAAGGTAGCCGAGCGACACGAGACCGCGCTGGTCTCTCCGCAGCAGCTGCAGCAGCCGGCCGGCGTGATCGTCTTGTCTGACTCGGAGGATGACGACGACAACAACGACAAGCGTAGAGCAGGAGATGTGTCCGCCGAACTCGCTGGACCGGTTCCTTCCAAGCGGCGGCAATCGTCGAGTTGTGAGGTGGCTCGAGCTGTTCCAGCAGCAGCAGCCGCCGTTCCTCGCCAGCTCGAATTCGCCTCGCTCTCGTCCAACGCTTCCCGCCGCATGTCCAAGCTCGGCACAGGTCTCCTACCGCCTTACAGCAACCGAATGCCTTCGCCGTTCCTGGCCGCTGTCGATGACGTCACGGACGGGGATATTCTGCCGCACGATTTGACGGGAGTGGACGAGAAGAGGGACAACGGGTTGGGGTCGCCGCTCCGGCCCAGTGACGCGCAAAAGTCCTCGCGCCCGACAACAGCGTCGGCGTCCGACCTGCTCGGCGGTGGCTCATCCTCAACGACGGTCGATTCTGAGGAGGTACAAGTGCGGCGAGAACGTCGGCAAGTCGTTCCGAGTCCGGAGCTCTGGCCGCCACCGCCTCCTCCTCCGCGCCAGACGATGTCGGTACCTCGCCTGCCGTCCACCGTTCTGTCAGACTCGACCGACCTTCTCAACATGAAGGCCGCCGGACGTGGCGCAGCTTCTTCGCCCTCTCGCTCCCGCCAACCTCCCGTACCTCCTCAGACTTCATCCTCGGACGACTCTCCCCCTACCACCAAGCGGAGCAAAGGCAAAGCGAAGCAGAAGGACAGGTCCACCTCGCATCTGCGTCTCGAGGCTTCCATGTCGGCAGCGGACGCCGAGACCGTCGCCGCCTTTTATCGGATTCAACGCGGCAAGATCGGTTCCGGCAAGATTGTCTATTTCGACGCCGGCGATCCTCGCTTGCAAGGTCGCTCGTCTGTCAAGGCTATCAAGGCCTCAAAGGCCGCCGCCAAGGCGGAACGGACGCGGCAGCGCGAGAAGGAGAATAAGGCGGCGGCGACCATCTCCCCGAAATCATTCCGCACCGTCTCGGCCAGTGTCAGTATCAGTCCGCGTGCATAGTTCTTTCACTGCGGGCGAGTAGAAAGAAAACGAGTATGTTCATGTCATGCATATCATGCTACAACAAGGCAGAGATCACCAGGAAAAGTGTGCAAGAAAGAAAGAGGAGCGAATCCCCGGTTCACTCCCAAAAGGTCGCAACGTCCCAGACGACCATATCGTTGGCGCCACGCCGAGGTCGGTGCAGCGCAACCGAGCGAGTGACGCGCTTCTTCGCCTCCTCCTCGTCTTCGCTCGACTCGTACTCGCTCAGCCCCGAATCCGACGCGGCATCGACCGCCTTGACCTTTTCCTTCTTCTTTTTCGGGACGTACCACGGCGAGTCCATGATCGGCGGCAGCGGCGGCTCGCGCCTGTCTGCGGGCAACTTGCCCTTCTGCTGAGGGATGAAGACGGGGTAGACGATCGGAGTCGGCAGCGCGGCCTGCGCTGATTTGGCTTGGCTCGTCGGAGCGCTCTTCTTGCCGCCTCGACTTGTCGACGCTTTGACAGAGCCGGCACGCCCGCCAGCAGCGGCAGGTGAAGCGGACCGAGAGGGAGGTTCCGTCGCGCTGATCCGGGCGCGGGCAGTCTTGGTTGCCTTGGAGGCTGTCACTTTCGACGTCGACGCGACGGACGCGTCGGACCCGGCTGACGCGGTCTCAGAAATGTCAGTATGGCAGTAAGACTAGTTCGACGCGCGCAGGGAGCGTACCGGGAGAAGGCGAGAGCTTGGTGCGCTTGCGAGCGGTTTGAGAAGGTCGACTTTCCTCTCGCCTGCCGTCGGTCCGTCTCGGGTCAGCGGAGCGGCGGGCGCATAACGTTTAATAAGAGAGCGTAGCAGCGCACCTCTTGAGCGCGCCTTTCCAATCCGCCGTCAGCTCGTCCCACCACTTCAACCATTCGGTCGTTTCCGCCGTCGGCACATTTTCGTCCTCGGCGCGCGTGATCTTGTACACGGTCGTCACGTCCTTGAGGATCGTTTCGAACTCGGGTCCAGGCAGCCGAGGCGACTCTCGCTGGTCCGGGACGAGCGGCGCCGCCTTGTCGAGCAGTTTGCCGAGCGGGCCGGGCGTCATCGTGAGAGCAAAGACGGCGAGCTTGAGGGTCGTGATCGGATAGGTCGGGAACTCGAGCAGCGCAGAGACTTTGGTGTATTCGACGGCAGTCTTGAAGAGGTTTTCGGCGCGAGGAGCATAGAGCGGCGTGTTGACCGCGGAGAATCGCTCTTGCGCCGCGTCGAAATCGGCCGGGTCTGCGGGTGAGTCTGGGTCAGCCGAGCGGGCCGATGTGGCTCGAGCGTGAACACATACCGTGTGGTTGCTCGGAGAGCGTGCGAAGGATCGAAGGCAAGTCGTCGCAGATCGCCTTGAGCTTTCGAGGCTGCTTGCGGGCGGCTGCGAACAGGTGCATGTCAGCAAGAGAGCCCGATCCGATTTCGCTGTGAGGCGGGAGGCACGCACGCTGGATGAATTGGTCGGGAGGAGGAGTCATGTGCTGAGGCGGAGGCGGGGCGGGCGGCACGTGCGTGAGGAGCGGTCGGGTCGAGGAGGATTCGCGCGTGAGCTCGATGGGGCTTCGAGCTTGTCGAGCTACGGCCGCGCTGTAAAAGTCTCTCTGTGGCGGAGGTCTCGTGGCCATCGCCTGATTCGGTCTGCAGAGGGGGGTTCAGATCGCGGCCAACGACAGCCAAGTGGTGGCTCAAGAGGGTAGACTCACGAGTAGGTATCGATAAAGTTGAGCACCTCGCGGGTGGACTCGTAATGCTCGGGAGCCCTGATGAAGCAGACGATATCGGGCCAGAGGTGCCTCGTCGCGCGCGCCGCCAAGTTGAGCGCGCTCATCATCTCGCGGATGCCGTCGAGCGGCATCGTGTCCCGCACGGACGCATACTGGCGCAACTGGTTCCGGATCGGGAGCGGGGTGTACACCGCCAGGGCGAGAGCGACTTGGTCAGGTTGGATAGGGTAAATGGGCATGTCGAGGTATTGCGCGACGCGTGCGAACCGAGCCCAGGACTTCCACAGGGCGGTACGAACGGCAGCCGGTTCGGCCGCGTTGTACGCCTTGGCGACGGCGATTTGCGATTGCCGGTGGACCTGCTTAAAGTCGGGCACTGCGGGTGTGTCTCTCGTGGTCAGTCCTATCGCCCCGGGACGCAGCGGGGCACCGCGTTCTGCTCTCGGGGCGAGGTCAGCAGGGGAACGCCGGAAAACGCACCCGCTCGCACTGCCGTGCGCATGCCTTCGATGATGCGTTCCACTTTGAGGAGCGAAGTCGTGTGCAAGACCTGCTTTACGCTGACGGGTTCGACCGACTGTGCGAGCGAGGCGGCGAGGCTGGGATCGCTCTGCGGCACCGACCGAGCAGGCGCGACGCTAGAGTCGAGTCACGGGAGCAGTCAGGACGCTTTCGCCTTGGCGTTTCCGGAGTGCAGCACGTACTGCCAGGCCGACAATGCGTCGTCTTGCGTTGATGAGGTCCGACCGAGGCGGTGCTGCTGTTCGCTTCCCTGTGGTTCGGGTGCAGCAGGGCCCTCGCGGGCGTCTTGCGCAAAGTCGAATCGCATAGGCGGCAGCGGCTCGTTCAGGAGCGTCCGCAGACTCATCGTGGGAGGTGCGCGCCTCTGCACGCGAGTTTCTGGGCAGAGTGACGCTTGAACTTGGGACGGTGCGCGTTGGCGCCGGTTGGGCTCGCTAGGCTCTATGCGAGAGTACTTTGGACTCGAATGGAGCGCGCGCGCTGCAGAAAAAGCGAGCTGGCGAGATGTCGAGCGCAGAGCAAAGGGAAAGAAGCACGGCGGCCCTGTCTCGTCGCGATCACCCTTTCGCTCGCCGGTCCTCTTTCGGGTGGTGCGTGGCGCGCGGAGGGTTTAGTGTCTATTCCAGTGGTAGTATGATACGCGCGCGACTCTCAAAGTCCGCTCTCGACGTGCGCGCGCGCCTCGAAATCTCCCTCGGTCGGGCCTTCTCACGTGCGTGGCGGTGGGGGTGCCGACTCCTGAAGTTCGGACTTTTTGGTCTCGGCGCGCGGCCTTTGTGCGTCCGCCTCGCTGCGGGCTGTAGTACGGCGGAGTGCGGACTTGAGGCTGATTTGAATACTTTCCAGAGAGTGTTTCTCCGGCTGGGAGATCTTGCGGCTGCAGAACAGGCTCAGTCCACCTGAGACTAGAAGGCTGACGCGGGAGGCCAGGTGAACCGCTTTTGAGGACAAGGACTATGCTGGACTGTAGATTCGTCTGAGCCTTACGCTCGGGGTCCGCTATTCAGCAAATAGCTGCGTCTGCAGTCAACCTCGAGTTGGGAACCTCCTCTTTCTGAGATCTTTTGAATGCCGCTGTGCAGAGACAAAACTAGAGCCCATTTGAAGGCGTATCTGGCAGGACATCGGCAGTTACATATGCGAACTCCGCGAGACAGTCATGGTCAGAACCTACACAACGCCGAATTTTGAGATTCTGCGGGACCAGGGTCTTGACAGCTCCAGAGCGACCCGGGACAGTGCCTTGTGACCCTGGGCACACATGCATCAGACGGTGTATGAGTGGAATCTGGCTTGCGTCATATGAGGCTTCTTGTTTGGCACCCTTTTATCAGAGCTGAGGCCGCTTGAAATGAACCCGGACGCACTGCTTCACCACTCTATGGGTCCGGGGACCTGAGTGACTTACATGTACAAGGCAATCTAATCCTACCCTCTACAATTAGGAGCAAGGCTGCTGTGCTCCCGGGAAGAAGAAGAAGTGGTGACGCCACTTGTAACTTTCGTTGACGGACGTTGTGTTGGCCAACTTGGCCTCGGACCTCGCCCGGAGGTGGGCATGGTGCTTCGTTTAAACCCTTACTTTTCCAGCGTGTGCATAGCACTGGGCGCAAGCATGCAATCTGGGGGAGGAAAAGAGAGAGGGTGAACTGCCGTCGCCGCTCCTGAAACGCAAAAGATCTCTACGCTCTGGAAATTTTTGCGTAGCAGGTTGCGAGAAGTGCTCGGATCCGATCCTATAGGCACCGGCTTGATTCCCTTGCCGCGCTCACATGACAGGCCCAAAGGCCCCCAAGCAAGAGCGCAGCAAGGGCAACAGCGCGGATGACCTGCGGATGAGTCTACCGCTTGCAGCTCTTCTTGACTGGTTCCTACAACCTCAAAATGACCGCGGCCACCGACTAAGAAGTACTCTTTCCAAAAAGCCGGCTTCCCTCACCTCGTCCTACCACGGCGAAGCGGATCCCAGCCAATCGCCCAAGGAGTACCACGTCCTGTGTTGCGACTGCGGCTCGTAAGTCACCTTTCTCCTGTCCGAAAGCGACAATATCATGTCAAGACTGACTCTATTTGTACAGTTTTACCTCTGGATCGCTTAACCCCGGCTACGAGACTACCTTCGAACTCTCGCACTTGCCCTCCAACGCCGGATGCCCGACCCATGTTTCGCCGAATCGCTCGCTCCTGCTCAGGAAGGATGACACGTCCCCCGAGCGTCTGGAAGAGCTGCTCGACGGACTGAAGGTATGTCTTGACGAGGGCTGGGGATACTTGGCGCAAGCATGACTGACCAATATTTGCTTCATAGGAGAAGTCCATCGTGGATCCCGCCACCGGCACCCGGATCTATTGTCCTATTCTGATCTGGTATGCGAGTTTGAAGACCAAATTGTCTACCTATGGTATGTCTCCATTTCTGGACTTGCTTGTTCTGTACTGACGCTCTCTTGCCTGCGACCTGCAGACGAGATTCGCAACAGCATCAACTCCTACCTCGGTCCGCTGCCGCCTACGCATCCGCACTACCTTCTCCTGCACTGTCTTCTTGGGCTGAACAAGAACCGGCTCGGCAGCGCCCTCGGCAGGGTCCTCGGCTCTGTGACGACGGAGCAAGGGACAACCTCCTCAGCAGGCACTCTGACGCACGGTACGTCCAGTCGCACAGCCTCAAGTGACTTCATAAATTGATCTTCGAATCTCTTCAGAGCGCGGTGTCTACTGTGGATTCTTCTCCGAAGCAGTCCGCTTCACCTACTCCTCCCCGAGAGCGAAGGGTGTCCGCAGCGACGGGAGCGGCAAGATCCCCGCCCACTATTTCTGGCAGGCAGAGGATGACGGAGCTCGCGATGATGATGATGACGATGACGGCGAACTTGAGGATGAGGATGGGGAGGACGAGGATACGGAGGACGAAGACGAGAACGACTTTTCGTAAAGGACGGTTCCTGTTGTTTCCGTTCTGAAGAAAAGATTTTGTCCTGTTTCCTTTAGTATCTCTTGAAGATCACAATGGGAGCAAAAAAAGAACCGAATCACGGAGCTTTTGCCTATGGGCGAGGAAGCCTAGGAGCGCTGTCCATTATCCTGGATCTCTGCGCCACGCGCCCTTTCTCAAGGACCCACCCACAGCTTGAGGGGCAACAACAATATATGCTTGTGATAGAGCTGCATTGCTCATCATCTCAGTATGTCCACGACTGAGAGTGTCATGAGGAGGCTGCGTTCTTTTGGTCTTTGCAAAGTCTGTGCAAGCTCAACTCAGAGCTCAACTCTCGGAGCGAGAAACCATACTTCCTGACGGATAAGGCTGGCAACGCATACGCACTGTCTGGGTGTCTGCTTCCTTGCGGAGACCCCAAGCCACGGGCCGCATCACCAGTCGGTTTTGACCAGGGGTCACCAAATCTCTGGCAAGTCCTCCTCGCGCAAAACCAGAGATTTTGGCAAGCGAGTGCAACAATAGCGAGCCTAGGACCAGCAGCGCTCGTGCAGGTGTTGGAAGAGGTCCGCAGGGCTGAAACTCATTCGGCATTGCGAGCACTGTTGTGAGGTTCAACGGAAGTCGATGAATCGGTTGTTTGCGGTTAGATTTGCTCAAGACGGGCGGAGCATTGCAACCTACAGCCCAAGCCTCCAAGGGTGTGCTTGACGGCGCGTTGACCCCGTATCTCATAGCGAGACGGAGTTGTCTGCAGCCAGTGCTTGATGTCAATTTCCGCGCAGTGAGCATCAGCAAAATTTCGGAGCTTTTCTGCTCGAGCAAGTTGAGCATGAAAGACAACACGGTTGTCCAAGCACTTCTGGGATATGGGAGCAACGGAAGCCCCATCCGTCTAGAGGCAGCTGGACCTCTTTCCTGCAACTGCTCTGCTATTTGCCTTTGCTTCAACTTTTCACAAGTCCGACGCACACCCGCAGCAAACGCTGCGGCGACTGTATCAGTTTTGCAAGCGTCTTATCCCAACTGAAACGTCTGAACATTTATCCCTTGGACAAGTTTAGACAAGGCAGCGGAGGAAAGCAGGTGAACTTTGTCCTCAATGAATAATGCAAGCTGCGCTGCGCTTTTGCACACAAGTTTCGCTCTCGCTTGCCCAGGGAACCCGGGAGGGGCAATCATGCACGCTTTAGTTCATTATACTCAAAGGTTAAAGGCACTGAGTCATTGAAACTGGGCCATCGGCCGCGAGCAAAAGGTTTCGTTGTTTTTTCTTCCGGCTTAAAAGAAAAAGCCCACTGCAAGCCCCCGGCGGGGGCTCCTCTCGCGCACTGTTCTGCGCATTCTGGCTCACCTCGTGGAGAGGATTTGTTGGCAGGGACCAAGGAAACCGGAAATGGTCATGGCAGAAGGGCGGGGTGCAGTTGGCGCAAGAATCAAAGGAAACAGCTGCGATCAAGATTCCAACTGTATCGCAACCTGTGTAGCTACCTATAGGGATTGTTCTCTGGTGACAGATTTTCTACTCCGCAACATGTGTAAAACAGGCTGCTCCGGGGACTCCGAAGGCAAGACTCAGGCGGCGCCGCTGCGCCGGTGGCGGAGTGCTGGACCAAAACGGCCGGAACAGCTACGAGGAGGCCATGAGCCTTCCGAAATACTACAGATTCCTCATTAATCCTTCCACGCCTTTGATAATTAGGTTCTGAGGCAAAGAACGAGCGAAAACCGAGCTTCACCGTGCCCTTTCGGAGCGTGCTTGCCTCTTGCCTCACGCTCGCATGTTCCGTCTCATTCCGGCCATTTGTAGCTTACTGCAGGTAGACACCTGGATCAATCCGGCTGATATACTGAAGCTTGTACGAGGCGGTCCTGAATCCTGTCCCTTTTTCAGCTTGATCTCTAGCTTGGACACCTGTTGACGTCACTGTGGGCCACTGCTATCCGTGCATTAAGCACAATCGTAGATACATAGAAGCCTGTACTCTCTGATCTGCTCTCGGGTCCTGCCGCTTGCCGGCCCCCTCACCTCCTTCAAAACTGGCCCGGTTTTGAGATTATCATGATAAAAAAAAAAAAACACGGTCAAAAAAGAGAAGCCTCCGTCGCCGGACTCTTTGTCTCTTCATCGAGGGAAAGGGAAACAGAAACCCTTAGAACTAAAGAGTTGGGCCCACCCGGCGAGTCTCTTCATCGAGGGAAAGGGAAACAGAAACCCTTAGAACTAAAGAGTTTGGGCCCACCCGGCGAAAAGAAAAGCCCCCGGCGGGGATCGAACCCGCGATCTTCTGATAACAAATATTAATTAGAAGTCAGATGCCGTACCACTGGGCCACGGGGGCTCAAAAAAAATTCAGTTTTGGCTATATGAACCGCCCGGGCAAAAGTGGGCAGAGACCATCTAGCGGGGGTGTTGGCTCGATCTCCACCCAGGCGCGGAACTCGGGTTCGAGGTGGCTCAGCCTCCGACTGGATAGGAGTGTAGCTGCCGGTTTCTAGTTCCCTGCAGGTATGCGGGGGCGAAGGAATGTCCAATTTTTCAGTTTTACTGCCAGAACCGGGGTACTTGAGGTGTCCCTGTACGTTTGAGAAGCCAGTCCGAAAGACGCGGCAACACGAAAGCGCAAGTCCTCGTCGAGTTCCTTTGTTCATTCCTCCGTTGACACCGGTGGCCAGCGACGCGGTTCCGCGACCAGGTACACACCTTGGCGGACAGTATGGTCGGTTCTGGAACCGTCCGACTCGCCTGGCCGTCTTGCAGTCTTTGTGACCAAGAAGAGAAGGCCAAGAACGCGTCTCTCCGGACTGGACTTGCACCCATACCAGGGCTTGTAGATGACTGCGGGAACAGGTATTACTCATTACAATCGGGTAACTGGGCACATACAGGTGTCACAGGGCGGAAACCATGAGAAGGAAAACACGAAAACGAGTTGAGACACAGAAATGCCGGACAAGATGGCACAGGTGTACAAAAACACAGATTAGAGAGTTGAGATGTGTGATCTTTTGTCATCCTTGAGGCCTCCGGCGTTGGCCTTGGCGCCCTCGCCTCCGCCGCCCTCGTCGCCGCGGGTGTTGCCCTTGCCCTTGCGTTTGAGGCGACACCACATCCCCACCTCCGGGTCTGCGAACCAGACGAGCGGGTCAATAGAGCCCTCATAAGGAATGAAAGAGAACTCACAAACTTACCGGTGATGAAGCGCCAGGTGACACCGGGCCAACTCGGATGAGAAGGCAAGGGAGCGTAAAACTCCTCTGCGATTTCGTGAAGTTTCCACAGGCGACTCCACGGGATTGAAGGGAAATCATGGTGCTCGTTGTGCAGACCCACTGGAACAAGGCTGAAAAGTCAGCACATCCTGGCTTCCGGAAATGGCGAAAGGCAAAAGGATGTTTTTACCGTTGTAAGCCAGCGCGTTCAAAAGGCCCACGTGTATAGTACGTGTCAGTGAGGGAAAAATTCATGTTGTCAGCGGTATGCTCGAAGGCGCGCACTTTGCTAGCTCCCTCTCTTCAGGCCTCTCTGGGCGGGCGGAAGAGTAGTCCACACGAGTCCTGCGTAGTTGCTCTTACTCTCTCTTTGTTCAAATCACCGGCAGAGAATCCAATTCCCGGTCATGCTACACGCTCAGTTTGCAATGAGCAAGCGACCGGCCTGTCAACTTGGTGTTTGGATTTTCTCCCGCCTCGCGTCGTCCGCATTCTCACTGCCTGCGCGCTGGCTGACCTCCACCCGACCCGGACACAGTTCCACAACCTCGACGTCAGAGTCTTCCAAGTCACTGAAAGTATCGCCCTGGATGCACCGTGCGAGTGTGAGCAAGAAGTCAACACGAGATTTCCAAGATCCCGACTTACCGGTTCCGGTGGTTCCTCTGTCAGAGGTTTCTTCTTCTTCTTTGCGCCTCGGGTCAATGCATCGGCCGGTGTCGCTTTCCGAAAAGTCCTGATGAGGACCTCCATGTCTGCTACCGTGAGCGGCCGAGGCGTCGACACTGCCAGGGCCTGGAACGTTGCCTCCCACCGTTCACGGAGCCGCTTTCTCCTCGTTGGCATGTTTCCTTTGATGCCCTGGACCAGCACCTTGATGAGCCGGCCCCACATCCTGGCAGCCGCTTCGAGTCGGAGATCTGGTGGTGTGACGATGGTCCAGGAGAGCTCGCTGATCGAGATGCCGGCGGCTTTGTGCAGGGTTGTGGCTGCCACTTGGCATGTTCGGATGGCCCGCTGCGGGATGATGCGCTCGCGTGCAGGAGCGCCGTTGTTGCCCGAGCTGCTTTGCTTGGTGGACGAGTCGGTTGGACTGACAGGGTTCACGCCGATCGAGCTGAGCGCCTCATTGACGAGGCGCAGCCGCGCTGCCTCGCGTTCGAGGAGGCGAGCCTTCTCCTCGACGCCGTCTTGCAGGCGGCGGACGACCGCGCCCGCGACGTCAAAGTATCGCTCGTACCACGTCCTGAAGGTGGACGTATTCGGGTCGAGATCTCCTCCCAGGCTGTTGATCACAAGCGCTAGGGCGTCGTAAGCTTCTTGTTCTCGCCCGTCCTGGCGGTGTGTACCTTCAAGTCAGCTGGTGTCGCAAAAGCGCTCGACTTTGGCCCATCCCGCTTCCGATAACCCGAGGGCCGTGACTCACCTGAGCGGCGACTAGGAGTGCCTTTGCATCGGCGGTCGGTTCGGCGGCGGCGGTCTGTGACGGGCCCGACATCGTGAAGCGCCGAGATGATGAGACCCGAAGCAAAGGTCGCGGCTGCGCCGAGCGACGAGAGGGCGTGCAGAGCTGAGTCTTGCCCGCAAAGCGCTCAGTCGAGGTTCAGTATAGCACCGGGCTCGTTGTCCTAGCAAAAAGTGTTGAGCGGGCAAGACGAGGAAGCGGTTCGTGCAGACGCGTGGGCGCCGGCAGCTCGCAGACCACTTTCGCCTGTTCTCGCTCCCGGCGTGGACCTCCGAAGCGTTGCGAGATGAGCTGGTAAGCTTCGCATCCAAGTCTATCCGCGTGCCTAACCGAAAGCTGCCTCCTCTACCGCCCGATCAAGCTGTGGCAAATTGGGTCATTACCACCAGACACTGCCCTCCCGGCAGCGCTCTAGAACAGATGGGTGATGTTTTGCATAGCGTGAGAGAGTGACAGAATGCAAGCAGATGCAGAGGAAAATGATACGGGGAGACACCACAGAGGGAACGGAAAGAGCGGAAGAACAAGGGAGCGAGATGAAACACGTCGGAATTGACAGACAAGATGATGCGGGGGTACGAAACAGAGGAGAAGCGGAAACAAGGTAGAAAGGGCTCTCTAGTCGTCCTTGAGGCCTCCGGCGTTGGCCTTGGCGCCCTCGCCTCCGCCGCCCTCGTCGCCGCGGGTGTTGCCCTTGCCCTTGCGCTTGAGGCGACACCACATCCCCACCTCCGGGTCTGCGAACCAGACGAGCGGGTCAATAGAGCCCTCATAAGGAATGAAAGAGAACTCACAAACTTACCGGTGATGAAGCGCCAGGTGACACCGGGCCAACTCGGATGAGAAGGCAAGGGAGCGTAAAACTCCTTTGCGATTTCGTGAAGTTTCCACAGGCGACTCCACGGGATTGAAGGGAAATCATGGTGCTCGTTGTGCAGACCCACTGGAACAAGTTTGGAAAGTCAGCACATTCCTGGATTCCGGAAATGGCGATGGGCAAGCCGCAAAAGGGTGTTTTTACCGTTGTAGGCCAGCGCGTTCAAAGGCCCGTAGTACGACCAGGTCTCTTGGTCGTGCCCTTCGAAGAGGTAGTGCTCCGCGATCTAGACGTGCAGAATGTCAGTCTCGCGCGAACCGATGCGAGAAAGCGAGAAAACCCACGAAATGACCCGCGCACGGGTGCAGGCTGCCGGCCATGTGGCTGCTGAGGAGGAAGTACAGCATCGAGTACCACCCAAGCGTCTTGACGACGAGAGCGTTGAACGAGAGCTGGACGGCAAAGTTGAGAGCGATCCAACGCGTTGGAGCCTGGTATCGGATGAAACCAGGTCGCAACGCGTAGAAGAAGATCTGGAACGTACTGAGTACCTCATTCGGCCCACACCGCATTCAGTCAGCCCCGGACTATCCTCTCATACAAGCTGCGACGTTGGCCGACCTACGCGAAGAACGCCTTGCCGAGGACGGTTTGCAGGACGAGCAACTCGAGCCGGGAGGGGAGGTCGGTGTCGATGCCGTCTTCGCCCAGGAACTGTTCGCCGACGAGTCAGCACAACGCCCTCCAATAACAGAACCGAAAGTCACCTTGTGGTGCTCGATGTGGTACTTCTTGAACATCATCGCAAAGGGAACGCCGATCGGGAGGTTGGTCAGGATGGCGAAAATCCGGTTCGCACGGACGCCCCGGAACGCCAAGTTGTGGGTGATCTCGTGCACCGCGAGAAAGGTGTTTTGGTTGGCCGTGCCGCCGATCACGTAGGCGAGGATCCAGAACTTCCACGACCAGAACGGCGTGTTGCGGAGGTAGTAGGCGGTCGAGAATTGGACGAGCGTGACGAACAGGACCACCCATTTCGTGAGCGGTTCGTGGCCCATCAGTTTTGTCACCTGTGAGCGTGCGTTGCAGCGTGAGTGACCATCGCCTATACGTTGCGATCATGCAAGGCAGGTGGGAGGCGGAAAAGTCCGCACGCAGGCACTCACCTCGGGGTGCGCCTTGAGGATCGCCTTTCTCCGAGACCGATGCGGTTCCTCTGTCAAAGACCACAGAAAGTCTGTCCCGTCCAAAGGCGGCTGAACCTCGCGCGGTGCCCATTCCAAACCTCGCGGCTGCGGCACCGCCTCCTCGTCGACCTTGACGTCCTCCTCCAACCCCGGCGTAGTCGCGCGCGTCGTCGCCTCATCCGCACTCTCGTCCGAAGAGCTTCCGGGCAGCATCGAGACGCCCGAGTCGGTGCGGGACAAGTCGGCGGTTTTTTTCGAGCGGGCGCGAAGAGAAGGCGGCAATTCCTCGGCGCCGCCAAACAAGTCGAAGCGCGTCTGAAGCGCCGTAGCATCCATCGTCACGTCCATCGTGCGTGTCTGAGCAGTCAACCAGGCCAGCTGGAGTCTGCAGGAGCTAGAAGTGGCTAGCTCGACACGTTGGACCCTTTCCGAATTTTTCTTTCTCAACTGCTTCCGCGTGTCGGCTTGGCCGAGCCGATCAAAAAACCTCCCCTTTGGTGCTCTCCGGCGTCGCCACTCGAGGGGAATCTCCTCCTCGGATTTCACCTGTAAGGCTTACTGTCACCCATCGTTATACTGTCGGCCTTCCTTGGCGAATCCTCAGCTGCCGGCCGACAGTATTGCCTCCATCCGAGGCTCCAAAGATGCGGCATAGACTGCAATTACAGACCACTCGCAAGCTGTTCAAGCGCGCCCCTGACCTCCGTCGCTCCACCGAGCCCGCAGGCACTACCGCTCCTCGTGCCACTCGCTGTACCCGGGATGGGCCGTGCGGCAATCGCAGTCCCAGTCCCCGCATCCGACGCCCCATTTCAACTCGACTCCGACCGCCTGCTGGCAGTACTGCACCGCGAGCTCGTCCTCACGCGCTCGCTGCCACTTCTGCGTCAAGGTACACGCTTCCTCAAAGACTTGCTGCGTTCCCGCTGGGCGAGGCGGAGGCGGCTTGGGAGGGTTCGCCCCGTCGCCGTTCGCGTCGGCACCGAGGATCGGCGTCATCGCGGGCGGCTCAGCGAGGTCCAGGATCTCTTGCTGGATCTGTTCGAAGCTCGGCGCGTTCGGAGGCAGGTTGACCAACAGGCGCGCCGGGATGTGCGAGACTTGCGCGGACGAAAGGGTCAACAGAATCGCGCGGACGCGGTTGCGGAGCTCCGTCGGTGTCTCGTCGTCACCCTCGTCCGCGTCCGGATCGCCTATGTCAACAGAATTACCAAGTCAGACGACTCGAGTGGTCAATGCACGCGAGAAACGAAACTCACGCGTGACAATCGTGAGGCGGAAGGCGCCGACCCAATTCGACAAGCTGCGTTTCAGCCTGAGACGACTCGCGAGTCGCGCAAGGGCCGGCAAGCTCGGTACCCCCTTTCCCTTTTCGGGATCAAAGACGTCAAGCCACACCAAGCTCGGCAAAAGTACGTGCAAGCGGTCGATGACTTCGTCAGAGCGGGCGGCGGCCGTCCCGCCGATGCAAAGAGTGGTCAAGCTGCCGGGGGCGAACGCGAGCGCCGTCGAGAGGGTCGGGGAGTTGATGTTGCACTTCTCCAAGTTTAAAGCGGTAAGTTCGGGCGAATTGCGGAACAGCGTCGCGAGAGATTCGGCCTTGAGGTTTTGCGCCGCCGGGACAAGGTCTTCGTCTTCGTCGATGTACCGGAAGCCGTGCTGCCATCCGAGACCGATTTTCTTCACCTTCGGAGTCGCGACAATGAAGTGCGAGGTGGTCGGAGCTGGCGGAATCCAGAAGGAGGGAGTCTGCTTGCCGGCGAGCAAAAGTTCCTGCAACGCGGGCAACCTGCCGAGAATTGGTCGAGTCAGCTTCGGGTGGCATCACCCTCCTCAGATACAGACTGACTCGAGGGTGGCGGGGACATCCTTTTGTCCGGCCGCGTCGGGGGCGGGTGGCAAATAGCGGTTCGCGGGATCCGCCTCGACGGCAAACAGCCAAAGTTGCTCCAAAGTTGCCGAGCAAGCGCTCAAGAGCCCAAAGAGATTGCAACACTGGACGTTGTGGAGCTTGAGGTGCCGCAGGTGGGAAAGTGCGGCAAGACCGAGTCGGGAAGCGAGACACCTGTCGACGCAAGGCAAAGTCAGTCATCCGTTGCCCCTCTTTGCCACACGACCCCGCGGGGAGGCACCTTCAAGCTTGAGCTTTGTCAGCATTGACCCGTACGACGGCGTTGGGTTGGCGGGAGCGACTTGATTGAAAAAGTCGGGCAGGCGACCGTCTCCCGAGATGTTGGAGCGAGACACGAGCAAAAGCTCTTCGAGGTCGGGGAGCGCGGCGAAGAACGGGGCGCCCGCGGGGAAACGGTCCGCATCGGTGACAATCTTGAGAGTCTTGAGGCGTACGGAGGCGAGCTCGGCAAAGTTGACCGTTGAGACGACGCAGGCGAGGGGGACATCAGGGTCTCCGAGCGCGCTGCGCAGGTTTCCAAGGTCGACCTTGAGGGTGCGCAAGCGACGGGCTCCGTCTCGTTGCGAGATCTCGCGGAAAGCGTCCCGGAGTGCGAGGGTGGCCGCAGGCGGGTCGTCGTCGAAGAACACGCAATCGATGCTGAGGCCGAGCTCCCGCAGAAAACCCTGGTGGCGCCCGCCTCGCACGCAGTCAACATCCATCGAGTCCCCCGTCGCCGAGAGGATCTGTTGCTCACCTTGGCACGGCTCGCTGTGGTGCACAGGCGGACATGCTCCCTGGCGGCGCCGATGTCGACGTCCTTCAGCTCCACCCACAAGTCGGGACAGTCGAGAATCGCTTTGCGCCACGCCGGGCAGACGTGACTCGCGCAGACCAGATCGCTCTCCGAGTCGACGCGCACGCGCCTCATCACGGCGAGGAAGAGCTCGAGCGGCAGTCCTCTGCCGTTGGTGACGGACGTGAAGAACAAGCCCGCGAAGCCTTCATGAGCTGGCGGCCCACGGCCGTTCGCGCCCTTGACAGCCTCGGACGGCTGCTGTTGGCCGTTCGTCGGATTGTCCATCGCTCTGGGAGCGTTGTCAGTCAGCTCAGCGTGGCCCATGTCGCCGGGTGAGAGCAGACGGAAAGCGGCCGACTCACGCGTCAGCGCCGGGAGTGAGACCAAGAGGGAGCGACAACACAGCGCCTATGGTGGCTAGACAAGCGGTACACTCGCCCTGGCGTGGCGAGTATACCCGTGCGTAGTAGTACCTGAGCTCGAACGCCGATGCGCGAGGTGGGGAGAAGAGCAGAAACAGGAGCTCGAAGCGAGTGGGGCGCTCGAGCCTCCTTTGATGCACTCACACTTGGAAGGCGACGACTGCTGTAGTGGTTATAAATTCGATTCGCTTTCTACTGTGAACAACAGCAAGAACAGTCAAGGGGAGACAAAGGTTTAGAGACCGCGGTCAAGAGTCGAGGAGAGGATCGTTCGCAGCGTGCGCGCCAAGTCGCCCGTCTCGCGCACACAGAACGCCTTGCCGGGCAGGACCGTCGGCAGCCACTCGGTCTCGGCGCCTTCGCCGATGCCGAGGAGCGCGACGTGCACTTTCGAGTTGCGAGTGAGCGAGCGGCGGAGGTCTTCGGCCGTGATTCCGTAGCGGTCAAAGTTGGCGTCCGTGATCGCGATCACGATGTAGTCATCTGCGCAGTAGAGTCGACGAGTCAGTCCGAGTCCAAATGACCCATTCAAAAGGAGGAGAAGCGGTTTCTGAGAGAGGCGAGAACTGACCGGCATCGGTCTCTGCCACGGCATCGACAGCCTTGTTGATCGCGTTGAGCGTCTCGTCGCCAGGCCAGCAGTACTGGGCAATGAGCGACATCTTTTCGAGGATCTTCCATCGGTCCCCCGAGTTGGCGGGCAGCGCATCGACGTTGACGAGCGGGATCTCGGCGGATTCGCCAGAGTGACCGACGAGGTCGAGGCGAAACTTGGGCTTGCCGGTCGCGGACAGTCGGTCGAACGCTTCGAGGATCATCACGACTGTGCGGGCAGACCGAAAGCGGCACGGGTCAGCAACGCCATCTTCCGCCCCGAGCCGAGCTGCGAAGGCTCACCTGCTTCGAGGGATCGCGTCAGGCGTCCGTCGCCCTGATTCCGGTACATCGACGCAGAGACGTCGACCACAAAGCGAATCCGCTTCGGCTTCAGCTGAGGCCGACCAGCTTCGGCTGTGTGTACGAGACATCCGGTGAGCTTACTTGTGCATTCGGTGGCGCCCTGAGAGGGGACCGGCAACTCACGCTTCTCCATGCCTCGTCGCTTGTAAACGGTCGACTCGCCAGTGAGACCTTCCGAGAGACGAGTCTCGTCCAACTCGCCATCGCTTTGACGTTTCAGCCAAACGCGTTCCTCCTCCTTGGCCTCGAGGTTCTCGAGGAAGGTGACGAGCTGGTGTACATGGGCGGCGACGCGGTCGTGGTAGTACGAGTACATGTTGGCTTGAGCGCTGCTCATGTCGAGCTCGGCGAGCTTTTGAGCCAGCTCTTTCCTGCAACAGGAAAATCACCGTCAGCAACGGGTGCGGGCTGGATCCTTTCGGAGGAAACGTCGTACCTCGCCATATCACGCGCGCGGTCCTTGATCTCGTCCGGTACCTGCGCTTTCAGGGCGTCCGGAATCTGCCGAATGTCGTGACCCTTGTACAAGCGCATGTAACCGCCTCGACCGCCGAGTCCGGCCGTGTCGCGCCCGCCCGTGCCTCCGGCCCAGGTGTTGCCTCCGTGGTGCTCCTTGTTGTCCTCCTTGCCGAATTTGGGCCCACTGAGATCGGTCTGCCGCCCTTCTTTGACCGGGTCAAAGTCGATCTCCTTGGCGCGGCGCAGCTCCTCGACCGGCACTTCCTGTCCACGAACAGCATCGACACCGACGTGGATCACGCCAAGCTTGTACCGCTTCAGGACAGCTGCGAGAGCATCGATGGTCTCCGGACGGTGGATGTCAAAGTCGAAAAGGTTGCGGAGCGCCTGTTCGAGCGAGTCGCTCGGGAAGCGGCGCAGGTGGCGAACGAGGGCGAGCATCTCGCGGAGCGAGAACGGGTAGGACAGGGTGCCAGCCTGCGGAGGGTTCGGATCAGTATTCAAGTACATTGGCAACGGTGTGCGAACGCACCTCGAATTCCTTGCGGAGATCGTTGAAGGCGAAAACAAGCGCTTTCAGCATGTCGGGCTCGAGCTCCGGCGCCAATTGCTGCAGGACCTTGAGTTCGCTCGCCGGATCGGGGTTGGCGATGGTGTACGTGCTGAACGCATCCCCGAGGTGGTTCAAGAACGGATTGCCGAGGAACGGGTAGCCCGGCCGGTTGGCGAGGATGACGAGGCGGAAGTTGGGGTGAAGGATGATATCCTCCGACGACGTTCCGGGCTGTCGACGCGGTCGGATCTTGCGACCGTCTGCGAGGGTCATCTCGCCGCGACTAGCGAGCGAGGCAAAAATCGCGACGACCTGTGGCGGCGCCTTGTCCACTTCGTCGACGACGATGACCCGCCCGAGCTTAACCGCTCGGAGGAGGGCAGAGTCGACGAAGCGAATAACACCTCCTTCGATCGAGGTCGTGTACATGAGCGATTGCGTGGTGGTGTCACGATGAAGCTGCATGTACTCGCGCGGGCGCCCAAGCAGGTGCAGGAGCTGATCGATGATGCGATTCTTTCCGGTACCCTGGTTACCGAGTAGGAGGATGTGCTGGCCGAGGACCTCGAGGTCGACCGCAATGTCTCGGAGGTACCTCGTCTGCTGAGCGTTGTCGAGATAGCCGGGGACGAACGGAATGTGGGAAGCGCCGGCTTCGTCGTGCGCGAGGTCGAAGCGAGGGATCTCGTACGCCGGGTCCCTTGCGACGTCGGCTTCGAATGCGAGGTGCTTGTCGGACACTTTGACCGGCGAGATTTGCTTACAGGTGGAGGCCAGTCAGTCCAAGTTTTCCGTCACCACATGAAGCGGAAATTCACCGATTCTTTCGCTTCCTCCATGTACATCTCTTCGAACAAGTCGGCAATCGCTGCGCGTTCGGTATTCGGCAAGAAATCGACGAGCAGAGCGCGTTCGAAAAGCGTCCGCAAGTTCTCCTTCGGGAAGCGAGAGAGGCGCTTCGCAATCCGGACGAGGCTGGCCGTCCCGAGTCGGCGAGACTTGCTGCCCATCGCCACCGTCAAGCTGCGGTAGCGTTGCGCAAACAGTTCGATATCGTCGACGAGCGATTCGGGGCAGCCGACGGCGAGGAGCAACGCGCGCTCTTCCGCGAGCGGCATCGGGATCGTCGGAAGGGCGAGAATGTTGGCGGCCACTTGCTCGGTGAGCCACTCGCTCGGGGGAGTCGCCTTGGTCGCGGTCGTGATGATCCGGAACGCCGGGTGAATCGGATCCAGGATCGACGACGACGCCGCAGTCTCGCCGCGCAGGGTGAGGCGCTGACCTTCCCACATCTCGCCTTCGCGGTCGTTGAGCAAGCGCGACAGCGAGTTGAAGGTCGGTCCGAGGGTATCGATGCCGTCCAACCAGACGAGACGGCCCTCCTTGGCCCCGTGCACCAACGGAGCGGCTTCCCATCCAGTCACGCCCCCTTGTCCGCCGACGACCCGACGCATCCAGAGCTCGCGACCGCCGAGCTCCTTGTAGAGGTGTACCGACTCGAGCTCGTACCCGAGCAAGGACGAGAATGTCGAAAGAACAAGAGACGTCGAAGCCGAGGAGGACTGGACGGTCGGCGCCGACGGCACAAACGAGATGTCGAACGTCGACAGCGCGTGCAGCTGAAACAGCGAAGTGAGGAGGTGGGTGAATCGCGGAGTGATGTGCAACGTGTCGTCGGACGTAGGCGGGAAAGTCGCAAACGGCAGCGGTCCGGCCGCGACCGTGACCTTGACGTCGTCGCAACCCTCCCTCGAGAACACGAGGCGGGCGGTCCTCTCCTCTGCATCGGCCCGTTCGACGCTCTTGAGCCTCCGTCCAAAAATACCATCCTCGCTCTTGGCAGACTCTTCCGCGACGTCGATTTCGGCAAGACCCTCTGCCCAAGCCTCGAACCCGGCTGCCTTGAGCGCGTCTTCGAGCGCCCGGCGAGCTGGCAAGCCGGCGTAAGCGAGCGCAGGATGAGCGACGAGAAGGAGCTGGAAGAAATGCAGCGGCGAGACGTCGGCGTCGTTTGCGGGCGGAGGGAACACGGCAAGGAATCGAGCGAGTTTGACGAGCGTCGTTTGCGGGAAGAGTGGGACTTCGGTCTTCGAGTCGGATTTGACGCCCGAAGCCATTTTGGCGCCTGTGGTAGGGTAACGATCTCATTAGTAAAGGCGCGTGGAACAGGACAGATCAGCAAGCCGACTCAACGCATTTCCCGCGCAATCTGAAGACTGGCCATGACTTCGGCCATCTTGCCGACCACCTCGTCGACCTTGGGCGAAACTGCTGCCGAATCAGCGGCACGCAGGGTACCGAGTTCTTGCCGCGCGAGGATCTTGGCTGCCTCGACGCCGTCGATGTAGCGAGCCTGGAAGCGAGAGCGGAACGGCGGATCGATCGGCAAGCCCGCATAGGGAGCTGTCCGAGAGAATCAGTTAAACACTGTAGCTAAACAAGTTGCAGAAAAGGTACTCACGGACGGGAACGCCGAGGGCGATGATCCGGAAGTCGGGATGAGCGGGGATGAAGCCGGTCGTGTCCTCTCCGTTCTTGACCATGAGGTCGTACCGGCTCGCCGAAACGATGTGCGTCCCGTCTTCGAGGTTCATCTCGCGGTACTCGAGCAAGTTGTTCAAGAGCGGGAGGACTCCGCGCTCGACGCGCTCGATCCCGTCGAGGAGGAGGACTTTGCCCTCTTTCGCTGCGCGGACGGCTCCGCTGTCGGTGTACTCGAGGACCCCGCCCGGTCGGATCTCGCGACCTTGCTTCAGCTCGGATTCGCCGACATCTCGGTGGAGGACGCAGATCTCGAAAGGTTTGTTCAGCAGGTGAAGGAACGTGAGCGCGAGTCGGCGCGTGAAGGGTCCGGGCGAGGCGAGCAAAAAGACGTCCTGGTCTGTGTGTATACACAGGTTGTGTCAATTCCTCGCCCGACAGCAAGATATAGAGAGGGGCAACACCCGACGCACGCAATTCCCATTTCTTCATGAGCCAGAGGATCTCGGCGGCGACGGCCGGGTCGGAATAGTCGAGGAGCAAGTCCTCGCGCGGCAACCGGTCCTTGTCGTCCGTCTCATGCACGGGCAATCGCAACCCTTCGAGGGTCAAGTGGCCCAGCAGCGGCTGCTGCGCAATCTTGCTCAGAGCCGGCGACGACGACGACGAGAGTGTGGGGCTCGAACCAGATGAGGAACTTGAAGCGAGCGAGCGAGTGAGAGCCTGCAAGCGGTTCGCAGCTGCGGTCGAGTTGCCACCGGAAGGACTCATGCTGTATCGACCTGGGAAGCAGCGGATGCGTCTCAAAGAGAGCGCAGGAAGGAGCATTCGCTTACTTTTTTTTCAGGGAGAGGCGGAGCGGAACGCGCTCTCCGGCCTGCCTGCTCGCCGACCCAAAATCCGGCTACTTCGGCCACCTTTCCGTCCCGGATGCATAGCAGGGGAAAAATAAAACGAGTTGCACAGGGAGAAACGATTCACACAAAGGGGAGAAAACACAGAGAGGAAAACGAAGATAGTACGCCGCGACACTCAAGAGTAGAACCTCCGGTTCTCGTTCTTGCCAAAGAGCGACTCGCGGATCTCGGGAAGCATCCGCTCCTGCAGCAACCGCAATCGTTCGTCGAGCGTGTTGTTGACCGTGATCCGAGACCCGTACCCGCGCAAGAGGACTCCGCCGTGCCTGTTGAGGGCGTGGATTCGGCGTCAGTTTCGAGAATCAGACGAGAGAAAGAGGGCACGCACGACTTGTCACCGAGCTTGTCGTCGACCTCGCACTGCACCTCGAACCCTGCCTTGTCCTTGAACTCGCTCGCCGCCTCCTCGACCGCCTTCTGCAACAACTTCTGGTCTTTCGGTCGGCCCGAGACGGTAATGTCCTTCTCCATCAGCGTGTACAGAGCCTGTGCGACGAATGGGTCATTACTCGGTACGCTTTGTCTTCGACGGAAGGGCGCTCGGGCCACCCGAAGAAGGAAGCGACTCAATCCGGTCCGGGACGCACCTGCAGCACCAAGTTCTTGAGTAACTCGGAGTACTTCTTCTCATCCTTGGTCACCTCTCCCAACTTGGCCTTGGCCTCGTCGAACACCTTCTCGAGTAACTCCTCGCGCTTCTCGAGTAGTTGCAGCCGCGCCTTGTTGTTCTGGTTCGAGATGGCGCTGCGCGAAGAGGTTGTTCGATCGCGGTTAGCAGGGTTGCGGTTGTGTGCATATGGACACTGTTCCAGCTCGACAATAGTGCAAGAGGGAAAGAGTCTCCAGCCTATTGTCGAGCAGGGGCGAGGAGCTCGACCACCGCGCACGCACATTTTCTTCTCAATCTCGGCCTGCTTCTTCTTGCGCTCAAAGTTGGCATCGATGTTGGCGCTCTCTTGCCGGACGATTTTTCCCTGCAGAGCGTCGTCACAGCTCTAGTTAGCCCGTAATTCTTCCTCTCGCCACCGACAGGCTCATGGTCATCCCGCCGCGTCCGATGCGGACCCCGCGTTTGACCAAAACAGCCGTGAGCAGAGAGGGAGAAGAGCACTACGCCGTACGCACCTTTTCGATCGCAAACTCTTCGTCGGCCTTGACCTTGATCTCGCGAGCCTTTTCGAGCGCCTCCTGCTTGATGAACGCCGTCTGCAATCGGGAACGGGAAGAGAAGCGATCATCAGCGTCATGTCCTCCTCAATCAACACCTTCGATCTAAGGACCCAGTGATGCTCGAATAGTGGCAAGTATCACTGGGGCCATATGTAGGGGAAAGAGGAGGAGAGGAACTGACCATCTTGCGCATCTCGCTGACGACTTCATCGTCGGTAAGGCCGGGCATTCTGTTTGGCGCCCCCGGACACGGTGGTCAGACTGGGAAGTCAGCAAACGTTCGAAAGTCGATCGTGGCATCTGCTCCATGCGTGCGCTGTAGAAGAGCGAGTGCCTGTCCCCTTGGTGGGGTAAAGCCCTCCGTCCTGCTTGTGTCCGATCGCCCGACCTCCCGCGCCCATGGTCGACTACAGCCGTACCAATTGGACTTTGATCCTGCTGCCCGTGTCTCGTATAGCCGCCCTTCAACGGCTGAAGGCGAGAGAGAGTGGTCGATCCGGCGAACATGACGATGGCCTCCGTTCGACGTCTTCTTGAAGCCGGGAAGCGTCGCCCAGCCCAGCCCCTAGCCAGTGGCCGTGATGCCATCAGTTCCTGAACGGTAGACTCACGTGAATCGAGTTCGTCGAGTGTAGTGGGGCCAAACCGCCAACTCGCCGCCGCCTCATCAGGCACCTCGTCATTGTAACCAAACATTACACACACTTTGTATTCGAAAAGCAATACCATTGACAACAATTCCTGAGCTTACAGGGACGGGCCATACACAAAGGGTTTGAATGCGACTGCAGACACCGCCGCAAAGAGCGCGAGGGCGAGTAAACCTCGTCCGGTGACGAGCTGGGCGAGCCGCTCGCTGCAGGACCGTCGCGGAGTGACATCCCGCTCGTCTTGCAGCGAAGAGCCCATTGCTGCCCCTTCCCTGGTCGATGCAGTAGAAGCATCTTTTTCATCGCTTCTATTCACGAGCTGCTCTGCAGAGAAACAAACGGGATTCGTCAGCCTCTTCCCCGTAGAAGAGAAAGCGAAGGAGAGACTGACCCCTGGCGGCACCTTCCCCTCCCCCTGCGGTCCCGCCGGCTCCGGCGCCTTCCCACTCATATTCGGCAAGTCCTTCATCCGCTCGCCCGCATACTCCGGGAACAAGGTCTTGAACTTCGGTTGCGCGGCGTTCCAGGCGTGCGATTTCGCCGCGAGCGATTTCCGTTCGCTGTCGGACTGCTTGACGGCTCCGGTGGTGATCTCGTCGCTGAGCATGAAGCTCAACAAGCCGACGAGGATTGTGTCGACTGACCTGGAAGGGGGTGTGCGGTCCCGACAGAACAAGTAAGCCCGCGGTTTTCACTTTTCTTGTTCTGCCAAAATACGGAGCAATCCCTCCTTACCACGCCACGTTCCACGAGCCAGGGTGATATTCAGACATGGAGGTGCCTGCGTTTTTAAGTCCAGAATGCATCATCAGCTCCTGCCTGCCTGCGTCTGACTCGAGTCCGACAAAAAGAAGGCTGCAGCAAACGGACAGATGGATTTGTTCGGTTCGAACCGACCCGACGGGGTCATCATCCGCAGTGCAGGCGGTGCAAAGGGATAGTCCTACGAAATCGTCCAATCACCCACATCAGCTCCCGGTGGCGAGGCGAGAGAATGAGAAGAAAAAAGGGGCGAGCGTTCGCTCACCTTTGGAAAGACGATGGTACCCCAGTACTCCCCGCCTTCGTACGGCGTCTCGGGCGGTCCGCGAAAGATGTAATGCCATTCGAGCAGGCTGTTCCATCACGGCGGCGTTTGCGAGCTCAGCGTCTGGTGATGAAACAGTTGCGCCCGAGAGCTGACGAGACGAGACTGACTTTGCTTCATTCGGCTTTGCCCAGACGAATGGAGGAGGGTCGGCTTGGTGGGCTTTGTACTCTTTCTGGAGTCGCTTGATGGCGACTTTCGAGGCCGACATCGGAGGTTGCGGGCGTTTTACTTTTTGCTGTGAAAGATCCATCAAGGTACAAGACTCACGCCTTGTCAGCGCCGCACAAGCGAGGGGCTGAGCAATACGTTGATCCGAGATCCTCTCTCACTTTCAGCCTGTGGGCGTGTCTTCTGCGAGTCGGCTGCTGATGTGCGAGGCGAGAGGTTGAACGAGCAAGGCGAGGAATCGGACGGCGACAGAGAGCGATAGAGCGGGAGCAGCTGCAGTCAAGTAGACGCTTTTGTCTGCCCTTGAGAGACTCTGAGCCGATTCAGCTGGTGGCTGGAGAGGGAGAAGAGACGAACGCTGCGTTCTCTCTCGTTGACATCACTCGAACCGCTCCGGACTTTGGCTGGAGGCCTCGGAGAGGAGTTCAGGGACGTCCAGGATGGTCAATGGACTATTACAAACAGCCGGGGTCAGTCTCCTACCCCTCTCTCCCGTTCCCGCAGTTACACTGACGCCGGGTCCTCTTTTCTTCCTCACCGAACCAAACCCAGATCATAGCAACGCCGTACTTGCTCCGGCGCGGGATCCGATTCGCGCAATCGGTCTTGAATCCACAACCGAAAGGCAAACGGCACCCCGTCCATCCAGGGCTGCAGCGACGGCGGCACGTGAGACCCGACTCGCCTCAACTCGCCGCGTTCAGGTTGCTCGTCTGCGCGCTCGGGCTGTCGGTCGCCGTCTTTTCCGCTTTGAACCCACCCGAGGTGCGCTACGCTTCGAGCCTTTGCCGAGTCTGTTTCGGATAATCAACGAGCTGACCGTCTCGAAGTATGTCTCCATGTCGGCGCGCACAGAACCTCTTCCTCTCGCTCTCGACGCCCCACTCGACCCTCTCGCGCCTCTTCCCCTTCCTCCGCCACCCACTCGACATCCGCCTCGCGACCGAAACCCTCGCCCGCGCGTGGTCCCACACCCTCCTCCACCGCCCGCTCGACGAACCCGAACTCGCCCTCCTGAACCGACTCCAATCCCTCGATGCGCGCCTCGTCTACATCGCCTATGGTGCGGGACCTTTAATGCAGTGCGAGTGGTGCAGACCTCCCGGCGGTGGAGGAAGTACGTCCTCCTTGGGCGGGACGATCATCGGACTGGATTACCTCCTCGCCTCGGCGCCGACAATCCTGATTGCCTACTTGACTACCTTGGCCGCGTGCGGGTTATTATTGAGCGAGAACGGACGCCAACATTGGAGGATCTGGATCGTTCTAGCTATTGTGGGCGGCGTTGGCGCCGAGGCGTACATGCGCTTGACGTGGGATGGAGGACGCGGTCAAGCCGCCGCAGGAGGGTCAATCTCGATGGTACGTTCGCTTCTCTCTCTCTCTCCGTGCACATGCATAAATGACCACGCACCCCCACGCACCCCCCTCCAGATCCACTCGCAATTGCACGTCCTCCGCTCCCTCTTCTTCGCCAGCCTCCTCTCCATCTCCTACCTCGCCCCCGCCTCCTTCGCATCCCTACCTGCGCACCTCCAACCGGGCACGTCGACCATTGTAGCACCGGCTCTCGCGGCGATTACGAACCAGGGAGAGGATGCGTTGCAGAGGTTGAGGGCGCTCAGTATTGCCAGGATGGCGGTGTTGCATGAGGATCGATCCCGGAAAGAGGTGCGTCTATAGGGCAACTTTTTTTTCCCCCTTTCTCTCTCTCTCTCTCTCTCTCTCTCTCTCTCTCTCTCTCTCTGTGTCTCCCCCTTTCTTTCGCGGGAGGTGGGCTGGACGGGCGGCTGTTTGTGCGGGTCTTTTTTTTTTGCTGAACTTTGCGCTCGACGCAGGTGACCGACTTTTGGGCCTCCGCCTCGACCGAATCGCGCCTCGCCCGATCCGATCCCGTCATCGTCTCTGCTCTCGAGACTCGACTCCGACGCCGAACAACAACAAGCGGCGGACCGGGACCGGGACCGGGACCGAGCGAGACGTTCGCGGTTTGGGTGGAGGAGGCGACGGCTTTGCCTGATGCTGCGACGAGGCGTCGTCCTCGCGGACCGGCACCGGGAGGGGGACGAGGACGGGAAGGAGCGACGGCAGGGAGGAGTAGCAGCAGAGGTGAAGACGGTCGGGACGTGCAGCAGCAGCAGCGGACGGACGACGCGCCCGACGGGGCTGGCATGCGTGCTAAGGGATCACCCCCAGCAGCACCTGCAGCAGACTGATGGGAGAGCACCCGACATGTCGCTAGACAGCCTTGTACAGTGTAGCCTTGATCACCCTTTTGCACATCCCCCCTTTTTTTTTTTTTTTGCGGAGAAAGAAATCGGGAGGAAGCCCAACCCGCCTCGTGAAGCGCGCTCATGAGCTGGAGAGCTTACAAGCCAGCGATGAAAGGCGGCGGTCGTTGAGTCTCAGAGAGACCGTGCGCAAGTACAGGCAGTGTGTCGTTCCGTGTTGAACCCATTTCAGACAGCTCCCTTTGCTTTTGATGGCGGGGTGCAGCGGTCGCGTTCCGCATCGTCTGTCTCTGGGAATTTGACACGGTGTTTTTTGCGCGTTCCTTTCTCTATTCACCCCTTCTCCTACGCAAGGAACAGGGTTTAGTGACCGCTCGCCTGGGCCTTCTCCTTGTGCTCGACTGCGGTTCGTTCGAAAGGGGGACGAGGGGGAGGAGGTCAGTCAGGAACTGTCTTTGAGACGCCAATCGAACAAACGGTCTTCGGAAACAAGGGAACGGAGGATTTACTGCAATGAGAGAGAAAGGAGGTCAGTAATGAGAACGAAAGAGCCGGAGAGGGAGAGAGCCGTACCGGTCGTTGATGAAGTTCTGGAGGAACGCAGCCTCCTCGTCGCTGCGAGCAAGAGTAGTGGCGTCAGTTGAGGAGTTTCTCCTTGCCTCGAGAGGGCGGGGCAGCATGCAGTCCCTCGGGGAGAATTGCCTCGCAACAGCAGCAACAACAGGGCGACAATTGTCCGGGACGTCGAGAACGCCGGCGCGACCAAAACCGAGACCGGGCGGGCGGCGGAGCAGTAGGGACAGCCAGACTCACGAGGTGGCGGTGGCCTTGGGCTCGACCTTGGCGTCGACCTTCTTGTCCGAGCCGCCGCGCATGGCAGCCCACGCGCCGAGACCGGTCAGGCCGTACACGCCGAGGGCGATGTACTCGTTGGCGCTGTTCATTGGTGCAGCTAGTCAGTAACTCCTCTCGTCCTTCGAAATCATCTAGACGGCGAGCGGGCGGTGTTGGCTCCGCGAGGTCGAGGTCGAGGAGAGAGGACGTACACCTTCTTGCCGAGAATAGTGCTGCACGGGGGAGAAATGCGTCAGTAATGGCAAAGTACAGGCTACACGGCTCCCCCGCTCTGTCTCTGGTTTGACCTCGGACGCGAGTGCGACAAGACGGAGACGGGTCGACTCGGCACCCGACCTCGGTCGAGCGCACGGGGGCGGCTTGAGGCGAGAGTGTGAGCAGGCTGGAGAGGTTGATTAGACTGACTAAGACATGGTTTACAAGGCTGCGGGGCGAGTGAGCGGTGCGGTGCAACCAAGACGTCGGCGCTGGCTGCTCGCGTCGAATCGTCGCCTCTCTCGGTCCACCGCTAACCTACGCTCTCGCCTTTGCTCTGCTCACTCCGCGGGTGATTAGACTCATTGAACGCGAATATCGACGGCTTCCTAAAGTCTTGCGCTCCTCCGCCGCCACTTCCGAGTGCGCCCTGCTCCCTGCCGTGCTCGCCCGCCGTCTCCGCTCTTTCTCGAGTCTCTTGCGTCCTTTTGAACCGACGCGGGTGGTTGCTATTCTCACTCCTCACTCAACGAGCGCCGTCGCTTCCGCCTGGAACGCTTCGGTCGCCGAGGACTGCCGTCCGAAAGCGGTGATTCAAGCCGCGAAGGCTCTTTCTTTCCACCGCCGCTCAGCTTGCTATACGGAACGCGGGACCGCACACGTTGTGCTCGCCTTACTCTTGGCGACTTCCGCCTGCTCTGCTCCTCGATTCGAGACAGTCCGAAGCGATCCCGTGACGACTCGGCGCTGCCCTCGCCTCGAACGGAGCCGTCGACAAAGACCCGCAGTCGTCTACGACTCTGCCGGCACTGATCCGCTCCAAGATCATCAGAACTACGTGCTCAAGCTGCGTATCCTTGCGTTGACGAAGGAGGCGTGGGTGCCCGAGGTACGGCAAACTTGAGCGCTCTGTCAGATTCAATTGCTCCCGGAAGCTCGCCAGTGGAGCAACCTCGAAACTGGAGACCGCCGGGGAAAAACTGTACCGCGGTTCTACAGTAGAATGACCACGCAGATCGCGAGTCTGCGACAAGGCACACGCAAGATGGCAGGACCTTGGCTCAACCTGGCTGCGGAGCTTGTCAACGAAAGAGCACGAAATGAATCTGGAGTCCAAAAGTCAAGGAGCGGGTCAAAACCTCCAAAGGCCAGTCGGCAATGGCAGAGCCGGTGAGCAAAAAGGGGGTTTTCTGCCGCAGTCGGCCCATTGCCGATCAGCAGGTCTCGCCCCGGGCTACGCAACCTGAAGGGACCTTGCATCTGCTACATACTGCAACCAGCCCCGGGAGCTGTAGGAAGAGACGTCGAGCTTGTCAGACCCGCAAGAGATCAGCCGACCAGAATCTGCAGAGGGCTCCCTGTTGCCGCAAAGTCTTGAACAAGCCTTCGCTCAGGCTTGGCGACCTGTCTGGCTCTCTACGGCCTCAGAACACAGCCATGTGCGCACGCGAGGATCCGTCCATACGCGTACAGTCAACTTCAAGTATGACTCTGGACGATTTCGCACCAACAAGTGACCGGATGCGGGGTCACCGAGACTATCAAGACCACGAGCGGCAAGAGCGAAGAGACGACGACGACGACCGAGCCCGCGAACGCCGCACCGAGGAGCGGACCCCGGCCGGCGGTTCTATGAGCTCACCGAGACGGTCTGGGTCGACGGGATCGAGTAGGAAGGGCAAGGAGCGCGCGCGGGATCCTCTCGACGGAGAGTCGGACGACGAGCAGGACGAGGATCGCCGCCGCCGCCGCCACTTTGCACCAACGGAGAGCGTGGCGGGAGGACCAAAAGGACTGCGAGTATCCCACCCAGCGTCTGATGAAGCAGTGGTCACCGCCGCCGCCGCCGCCGTCGTCGTATCGCCCTCCTCCGCCGACCGGGCAGTTCCTCGCTCGAACCATCCTCTCGACCGAAATGATCCGCCCGCAGCGCCAACACCGCCGCCACCGCCTCTCGCACAGCGTCGAGAGGAAGGTGCCGCCGAAGAAGCAGAGGCGCCCCTCGCACCCGGGACGACTGCGACTGCGCCGATCGCGCTCCAGTCGATCCTGAAACGACCACCGCCCGCTCGACTCTCGTCCTCGTCGAATAGCCGCTTCTCGTACGGCTCGACGACCGCGACCACGTCTCCGCTCGTTTCGATCTCACCCGCGCCGCCGAGTCCTCGATCTAATAGCGCTACGGCCACTGCGATTGGCGGCGGCGGCGGCGTCGTGCTGTTACCGACGTTGATTTCGACGCCGAGTAGGGACGATGACAGAGAAGCGCCTTCCTCGCCATCTTCCGAAAACCCGGCAGTCGACGATGAGGAGGACCGCAAGGCGAAACTCGCCCGACCGGGCGTCGTCACGCACGGAGTCCTCTTCTCTACACCAGGAACAACCACTTCCGTCCTGCCCCTCTCCTCGCCTTCCTTCATCGACTCGAACAACAAATACAACCTCGACGATCACGGCCCCGCCGACCCGACCGGAACGTTCAAGAGTTGGAAATCGAGCATGATGGGACGCCGGAGTGGCATGTATGACCGGAAGAAGTTGGCCGCGCTCGGCTTCGAGGAAGAGTTGACGAGGGATTACGACTTTTGGGCGTCGTGGGGGATCGCGTTGTGCAACATTGGAGGCTTGCCGGGTCAGTCCACCTTTTCGCTCGGCGATGACCGTCCCCGTTCGGTATCCGGAGCTGACAACAGGAAACTCGGAACTGACAGGCTGCGTCCTCGGAGTCCTGACCGCGCTCGAAGCCGGCGGCGGATCCATGTACGCCATCGCGTGGCCCATCTCGGGCCTCTTCATGGTCTCGCTCGCCGCCATCCTCGGCGAAATGGCCTCGACCTGGCCCGTCGCCGGCGCCATGTTCACGTGGGTGTTTCGACTCTGCCGGAGTCGCAAGGCGTTGAACCCGTGGGCGCGGTATGCGAGCTGGATCGTCGGGAGTCTGTTGCTGTGCTCGCATCTCTTGTTGCAGGTGCGTGGGCGGCCTTTCGTTCCGTGCGCGGTCCGGCTTTCCAACCAGGAGAGGACGCGTGCTCACGATTGATGTTCCTGTCCGCCGCACAGATCGTCGTCACCTGGCAATTTGCGCACAACGTCCTGGGCGTCGTCGGCCTCTACACGGAAAAGGACTACAACCATTGGGTTACGATCGCCCTTGGCTGGGTAGGTCCTCGATTCCACCTAGATGAATCCCGGTGACCTGACGCTTTGGCGAATTCGCACAGGGCATCGTTACGTTCTCCGCCCTAGTCACCTGTTCTCGACTTTCTCGCTCTCCGTGGCTGTGGCGGATCTGCGGCTACCTGATCCTCGCCTTTTTCCTCATCATCAACGTGATCCTCCTATCGACCGCGCAAGAGATCCGCTCGGCGAAATATGTCTTTACGAGCTACCACAACACGACCGGGTTCAAGAGCAAGAGCTATGTGTACATGATTGGTGTGTCCTTTACCCCCCTCGCTCGCGTTTGCACCAGGTTTTCAGCCTCGTATGCTGACTGTTTGCGTCCTTCAGGCTGGGTCTTGACGTGCGTCGCAACGGGGATGGAAGCTTCGGCGCACATGGCCGAAGACACGAAGAAACCGTCACGTACGGTGCCGCTGGCCATGTTCTGGAGCGTCGTCGCGACCTACCTCATGGGATGGGTCTCCATCTGTGTCCTCTTGGCGGTGTGCTCTTCTTTTCGATCTCGCTGAACTGAAAAGGGACGCCGCGTGCTGACTCTTCCCGCTCGGGCAGACGATGAACACGGAGGGACTGGATCCCGACCTTCAACCTTCGATCGCCTTGATCGCCAACTCGATCCCGCGCTCCTACACCATGGCGATCCTCGTCCTCGTCCTGTTCAGCCTCCTCTTCCAGAATGTCGCCCAACTCCTCGCGACGTCGCGCTTCATCTGGGCCTTGTCGCGCGAGTCGGCTCTGCCGTTCTCGAACTTTTTCCGTCGCTTGAGCAAGAAGAACAAGACGCCGATCGCGGCCATCGTCGCGACGTGGGCTCTTGTCATCCCCGCTATTTGCCTCATCGCCATCAATGTCTCGATTCTTGCTACGACGATGCTCGAAGGAGCCGGAATCACCGCGACTTCAAGCTATCTCGCCCCCGTCGTGATCTACCTCGCGTGCTCGAGCGACGTCCTGCGCGGCGACGGACGAGCGCAATGGACGTTGCGCGGGCTCAGTCAGCCGCTCTGCATCCCGGTCGTGGTCTTCCTCGGCACGTTCATCATCGTCATGTGCCTTCCGACCGCGTACCCGATCACCAGCTGTACGTCGTCCAGCTCTTTCTGTCTGCGGAACTGCCGAACTTATCCCCTTTCCCTCACACAGTGAGCGTGTCTTATGCGTCGGCCGTTCTGGTCGGCGTACTCATGCTGAGCTCAATCTCCTGGGTTGTCTACGGCAATCGTGAGTTGTCGCTGCTTTGCGTCACAACCGTACAGGAACGATGCGCTGACAGCCACGGACCCGCAGGTAACTACGCCGGCCCGATCAAGACCATGACACGCTGGACCATCGGCGCCGAAGTCGACCTCCCCTCTACTTCGTCTGCCGGCGGCGCTGGCGGCGTCAAGAAATCCACTGCCGTCAACGGCCAAGCGTCGACGACCGCTCACCTCGGTCGGAGCGCTCACGTCTGGGCCACCTCGGGCGATTACGCCGCAGACGGTGAACACGACACGGGCGAAACGGGTCAATGGACCAACGGCAGCGCGAGTCGCACGACGCGCGACACGTTCGGCCATACTCAGACATCGACGACATCCGGGACGGGGAGCGAGACCGGCTCGGAAGAATATACGACGGACGAAGCTGATGCCGACGAAACGGATTCGGACGAAGGACACGCGGACGGCGAAGCGAGCCCGACTGAAAGCGGCGCTCGAACCGACGAGGAACGCCGAGTAGAAGGTCGTCGGTGACCGTCATAGACCGGCGGAAGTTCCGTCTTGTATAGCTAGAGTTGACACCACTCCATGTACCCTTTCCTCTCTCTTGTTGATACACTTGATGGTGTTGTGGGCGCAGATACCTCCCTTCTCGTATTCTATCTTGGTTCTTTAGACGAAATGGAAATCGTGTTCCAATAGCGCTACATGGATCCCCAGGTCGGCAAGAGAGTCAAGGTCGCCTTCGAATGGGAAGAAGTCAGAGTCCGCGAGGCTTCCGCCAAGACGCGCGCGAATGCGATGGTGTTGCCTCGGTCCGTGACGTGATGCGTGCCGAGAGCAATGTTGAGCTCTTCGAGGCTCGGAGTGTTCTCCAAAAGCGCCACCAGCTCGGCGACCAAGTCGGGTGAACAGGTCGCGGGCGCGAGGACGGTGGCGAGAGTGAGGCGCTGTAGGCGGGGAGGTTGAAAAAGCTGACGGAGACATGGCAAAAGGTCGTACACCGGCGTGGAGAGATGTACAAAACGGAGCGAAGGGCAGAAGGCCGCAATCGCATGAAAGAGTTCGTTGTGTCTCGTAAAGTGATCCGCCGTCAAGGTCGTCAGGGATCTAAGGTTGGATCCGTAGTGTTCGATGAGTTGTGCCAGTGCGTCGTCCGCCAGCTGATGCTCTTTGACGTGAAGGCGCCTAAGCGATCCGTTTCGACTGCCCGCCAAAAGAAGGTCGATGTGGCGGAATGCTAGTCGGCCGTGTCGCTGGAGGTCCAAGCGAATTTTCTCCAGCTCCCACGGCACGCCGTGCTCGTCGTCCTGGTCTCGGGTCCGCACCCGCGCTTCGAGGATCAGGCGCCGAAGTCGCGGCCAGTGAGCGGACAGCGCGACGAAATCTTCTCGGAACCAGCGAGCGCAGCCCCAGGCGTCTTTGATTCCGATGTCGACGTTGATGACCCACGGGTCCGGACTCGAGGTTCCCTCCCCGATGACGAGCGTTTTGAGGAGCTCGAGCTTGCGCAACGCATCGATCAGGTAAGGTTTGTCGGCCTGGGTGACGAACGGCAGAGAAATCGACTTGAGTGCCGGACAAGCCGCAACGAGATCGACCGAGAGTCTCGAGACCCTTCGGCGGTCGACGCGCGCTTCGGTCTGGCAGCGAGTGGTGTAGCAGCCGAGGTCGAACTTGCGGACCGATCGCGACAAATCCGGTCTCGCGACGAGGGTTCGGAGGAGAGCGCTGAGCCGCTCAAAGGTACGGGGAGCGATGGCATCGGGAGCGTCGAACGAGAGGAAAGGATTTTGGTGCAGAGCGGATTGGGCCGCGGCCGTCCACGAGCGCGAGACGAGCGAGAGCGACAAGAGGGTCGAGGCGGCGACGGCACGCGGCAGGTTGTGTACCGCGTCGCAGACGAGTCCGCATATGTCTTCGGGAAGGACGCAATGTCTAGCAGTTCCAATCTCCTGCACAGTATGGCCAGTCAGTGTCGAGAAAGCTGAGACGAGGTGATGATGAAAGTGGGGCAGCAGATCTTGAGTCGAGCAGACGCAGTTGGACGCAGCAGAAAGTGTAGAAGACCGGCTCACAGCGTCGTTAGACGTCATAATTGGTCTCTCGGTTGTACTCCGAGCCGTCGAATGGGGTATGTAGCGTGGTGCTGGCCTGTTGAACGAGGTGAACCGATGAAGGAGGTCGCAATGGCACGGGGGGTGTAGACTTCCCGTGGTGGCAGAGCGGTCGAGCGGCGTTGGTCAGCACTTCATACGGCGGCCCTCGTCGGGTTCTGAAAGTGTATAGCAAGTGATGCGAAGACGAGGAGACTTGATCGAGTCGGCGCACCTCTTGACCTCCTACCACAACCTCGCCTTCTGGCAGATCGTGCCGCGCGTGCACGGCGTCGCATACGCTACGCTTGGGGCTGGTCGGGAGTTGCCCCGATTCGCGGCACTCGAGTCGCGGCGGCTTTCCGATTCCTCTCGCTCTCACCGACCACCGCCTAGTCAAGAAAACTCGCCCCTCTGCGACCATGCCGGCGCCGGTCAGGTTCTTCAACGGACAAGTCAAAGCCGACTACAACGTCAGCATGTCCTGGGACTTTGAAGCCAAGCTCTCCGACTTGCCGTCAGAGGGAACCGAGGTCGGGCAAGAGAAGCTCAAGGCTGTGCCCTTGCCAGGTGATTGGTCGTGCAGCCTCAAAAAAAAGAACGGCCTGGTCTTAAGCATCAGACATGGGCCGCTAGCGTACGCTGCGCTCGGAAACCGCGTTACGGCAACGGGCGAACTTGCCTACTTCGCCGATGGGACTTTGCACCACATTGACACCGCCTCATGGTATTCGAAAGCCCCGCACCCAGGACGAGACGACGAGGGTAGGACGTTCAACGGGTACGGTTTCTCGCTCGTGACGGGCGAACTTGCCGAACTTGCCGCCAAGCGGAAATTGCCGCACGCGGTGTACAGCAGCATCCAGAAGTACCGATTGTCACTCACCTTGACGCAGGAGCCAGAGGAAGTTGTTACGCGCTTGTACAATACTCCTATGCCTGACTCGACAAAGGCTTTGCAGCTTGCGGGTGTGCCCACTGTCCTCAAATCATTCTTCTTCACCGAGTGCTGACTGATCAATCGCCCACAGAACTCTCACATTCGCCGATCATGGACGTACGCTTGCTCTTCAAGCAAGCTGACAGCCGCGAACTCGAACTGTGGACGACGGCGGACTTCCTCGGCAAAGCCTCCGACTACTACAAAGCCCTCTTCGCGTCCGGCGGCACGGAAACGGTCACGCGCAGCAGGTCGAAACGCCAGCGAGGCCCGAGTGTCACTTCGGAGCAAAAGCCTCTCATCGGTGCCGTCGCATCCGATCCGAAGGTCGACTGGGAAGACTCGGACGACGAGACGGACGCCTCTCTCGTCGAGCGCGACTGGATGAGCTGTAAAACTACCAAGCAAGACACGGCCGAGCTCGACTACCAACAGATTGAGGTTCGCGAGACCCCGTACTCGACCATGTGCGCCGTCTTGCTCTACCTCCAGACCGGCCACATCAAGTTTGCGCCGATTCGCTCGTCCCACGGGCTGCCGCATGATCAGCTCGCGACGGCGCGCAAAGCCTCGCTCGCGAAGAGCTTGGACGAGCACCCGACACTGCCTCCTCCCGTCTCGCCCAAGTCTGTCTATCGCCTGGCCCACCTTCTCGAGCGCGACGAGCTTCAAAAGATGGCGCTCGACTCGTTCGCCTCCGATCTGACGATCAGCGGCGGCGCCGCCGAGCTCTTCAGTCCCGTCTCGCTCGCCTACGACAAGCTGCGCAAGGTCGTCGTCGATTTCGTCGTCAAGAACTGGAAGAAGCTCAAGGTCACAGAGTCGTGGCGAGCGGCGCAGGCCAAGATGGCGAGCGGTCAAACCGAGGGCGCTGCGCAGATCTTGTTCGACTTGTTCGCGACGATCGACAAGACGTGAGGCGGGTGAGGTCGTTGTCGGTGGCGGATGCGGTTTGCGGGTGGGGTTTGCTGGCGGAGGACTGCTGAACGCTTGCTTGCGCTTGAAACGAGTGATCTATCTATCTTTATCTTCGCAGGCGGTCTGCTTTCACACTTGGGGAGGAAAGAGTCCGCGGGCGCGAGCTTCACCAGGCGCTTGTCCCGTCGATCGTCGGCGAACCCGGAGAGGAGAGTCTTTTGCGAAAAAGCTGTTGATTGTGCTGGGGGTCCCCTTCTTCCTCGTCGCTTTTTCGACCGCTCGCACAATCTCGCTGCCGTGCTGCCTGGTCACCCGTCGTTACGTAGAGATCCGGAACGAGAAGCCCGCCCGCACGCGTTGCCTGAATATCAACATCTGGACTTCCGGCAGCATCAAGAGGGCCCGCCAACTTTGCTGGTACCCAATCCTTCTCTACCCCATGCCGGAGCACCGAGTACTCGTCGCGAGAAGGCGTTGTCTTCTTCCGACTCTTGCGCAGGAGAAACGAAACGAGTGAGAGAAAGTCCCGCGACTCGCACCTTTCGGAAAGCGAAGTAGATCTATTTCACCACCTGTTTTTGCCGTCTACTTGAGTGCCTCGCGGACGCTCGAACTGCTCAGGAATTGGGCCATCCGCGGCTCGACAAAGAGGGCTCTGTTGATCGGCGGCCGAGGGAGTGTCGTTTCGATGATCGGAAGGTGGTGAGGCATGGACGAAGAAAGAGAGCGCAGAACGTCGGTAGAGCGGGGGGCGAGGTGCAGTGCATGGCGCGGAGCGGAGCGGCAGAGAGGAAGTGAGAGGAGAGGGGGGGAAAGACGAATAAAGAGGCGGTCAGTTCCGTTGATCGTCGGTTCTATTTCGTGTGAATCCCTCGTCCTCTCGTGGTCGATTGAAGAGATCCTCGGCGACCGCAAGATTCCTCCGCCACCGCCGCCGCTGTCTGATTGAACAAAAAGAAAAGAACGCGGAAGTGAACTCACTCTGCCTCGACCAAAGTCTGCCCGTCGAGGTCCTCGACCTTGCCCCTGACCCAGGCTTTCCTCCCCCTCTGTTCGGTCAACTCGGTCCGGATGACGAGGAACTGGTTCGCAAAGGTCGGCTTTTTGTACTTGAGCGAGAGGGTGGCGGTCACGCCGATGTTGGTCGGCAGGTTGAGCAGAGCCTGGGGAGGGCGACATCGACGTTTGCCAAAAGGCCAGATCAGCGTACTGCTCTTCCTTTTCTTTTGATGAGGAGGATCAAGTGATTTGCCGCTCACCGTTCGACCGAGCGCCTCGTCCAAAACGGTGGCCAACAACCCCCCATGGACGACGCCTTCGTGTCCACAGAGTCCATCCCCGACATGCAGGATCAAGACGCTCTCGCGCTTGTCCTGCGTCGTAAACACCAAAGGAGGGACGGCAAACTTGCCCGGCCCGCGGAGCGTGTAGGCGCTGAGAGAGTGCGGGCCGGGAGGGGTCGCCGCGTAGGGACGCGAGACGGTGTACTTCTTGACGAGCGGTGCCGGCGCGCCTTCTTTCGTCGTCGCAGTCTTTTCTTCTCCCGAGGCGGTTGGCGCAGGGACCGTCTCGGCCTGCAACTGCTTGACCACCTCGAGCCGCATCAAGTCCCTCTCGATCTCCTTCGTGTGCGCGCGATGTTCGGGCGATTCTCGCGGTGGGGGGTGATTCGTCGGAAGGGGAAAGACGAGCGAGACGATGCGCGGACGGGGGACGAAGAAGGTGAGGCCGATGCCGGCGAGGAGGCCTGTCGAGAGGAGAGCGGACGAGAGGAGGACGAGTCCCCGACGGGATTGTTTCGCCTCTTGCGGTTGCTGTGGGTCGACTCGAGGACGGGAGGAGGAAGTCGAATCGGCTGCATGGCTCGGTTTGCTGGCTGCTGTTGAGAAAGGAGCAGCAGGAAGTGGGGATCCGAATCGGCGGTGGTCGAAGCGAACAGCTGCCAGCGGCGAAGCAGACCGCGTGACAGACGCTGCTCTCGGCTGCAGCACCGCGAGTGCCTGTCTTGCGCTCATGGTCTCGCTCCGGGTGCGGTGGACGTGAAAAGGACGGCAAGGAAGCAGCCGAGCCGAGTCTTTGAGCGATGAAAAAACCGCTGGCCCCGGGACGCGGAACGAGCGCCGAGCACATCGGGCTATAGTCCAGTCCAGCTCTCTTTTTCTGTTTCAATTTCCGCTCTTCTACGAAGCGAGGTAGATTCAGGCATCGGGGGTGGCGGGGATCACGCGCTGGATAAACTCCTCGAGGTCTCGCTGTTCTGCATCGCAGAACGAGTGCTCCATCCCTGCGCGTCAAACGACCTATCAGCACGACCCGAGGCCCTTTTGATCAAAAGAGAGACAGGCATCAGAACGGCCGAAGCGGGCCACGCACCGGGGTAGGTCTTGAACGTGATGTCGGAAAAGCCGAGCTCTTTGAGCGTCTCGGTCGTCTTTTGGCCCCATTTGTACTCGACGACCGGGTCCGCGTCGCCGTGACCGTGCTGCCCAAAAACAAGCAAGGGGTGGTCAGCCAGCGGGCGACATTTCAACGCGAAAACAAGGAAAAGAGCGCGGGCCGGGGGGACTTGCAAAGATGGGGAGTTTGGTCGCGTGGTCCGTTTTCATCTGGGTGCCCGTCAAGAGTAAAGGTGGCGTCAGTCTCGATCGCGCGAACCATGGTGAGATAACAAAGTGGGGTTCCTTGAAAGACGGGGACAGCAGCGATATATACGCACCGACTTGATCTTTCCCGCCATGCCCAAGAACCCACTCAACGCGACCACCCCGGCCAATTTCCTCTCGCTCGTAATCCCCGTCAAGTACGCAATCACGGCTCCTTGCGAAAAACCGCCGACGAGGATCCGGTCCGAGGGGATGCCGGCTTCGAGTTCGGACGAGATGAGCTGTTGGATAGTCCGGACTGAGGAGAGCATGCCCGGTTCATCGTCGGCGCGGATGCCGCTGCGCGGGTTGAACTCTTGGATGTCGAACCTTGTTGTTACGTCGCGGGGGGAAAGTTGTTAGCATTTTGGCTTCGCTCTTCTGCCAGAGTTGGGTTGTTGACTGCCGTGTTCGAGAGAGATCGAAAAAGCGTCGTCGTCTCGAGGGTGGATTTCCCCCTCCCCCAAGTTTTGCCTCGTATCAAAGAGGCATGGGCACGAAGCTTACCATGAGGGCATGCGGCTGCCAGGTGTCTGGCATCAGCAAGAAGTCAAGACGGCGTCGAGAGGCGGAACCCTGAGAGGGTGGACTCACTAGCCTCCGTTGGCCGTCACGGGCTGCACCGGCCTGCGCGTCCGCGATGTTGTCGCAGAACAGAACGCCCTCATCATCAGCAGCGACCCTGACTTTTCTCGCGTTCTGCGTTCCGAGAATGACAAAGAGACGCACGCCGTCGGGAGGACGAAACGGATATGCCGGAACTGGGGCTTTTGCCTCAAACTCATCGCGAGAGGGGCCCATCCGGCGGACGTATCTCCGAGGCCACTGTTTCAGTCATTCACTTAGGTCAGTTCTGACTCTTGCAAAGGGAGCGAAGGGGGAGACGCAACTGGCTGAAGATGATGCTGGCGGTGTGCTTGCCGAGCGGTTCAATCACGAGCGGGTTGACCATCTTCTTCTTGGAGTGGGTCGTCACAGTCGAAACTACTGCTGCTGGCTCAAGAAGCCTAGTCGGCGTCTGATGAGGAGGAGGAGGAACCGGGTGGGGCTCGAGGCTGGCGTTCACGAGGAGGAGAAAAGGCTGATGCAATAGTCGAAGGAGCAAGACGATTGCGAGCAGTAGAGCGACGGGTGCCTTGAATGGGCTATGTCTTGCGAAGCTGCACAGGAAAGCCGTGGTGGATTGGCCGAGTGAAAGGAAGGGGAGCGACTGCTCCTTCGAACGCCGCAACGTCTCAAAGTCGCCTTTCGCAAATATCCCGATCAGATGGTGGCCGTTAATTTCTCTCGGAGTGAGTCAAGCATGTAAGTTAGCAGGAGAAGACGTCCGGGGCCACGACCGCGCGAGACTGGAAAACTTGACGGCCTTTCCCTCGACGTCTCTCGCTTTTAAGGAGTCGTCCGAGTGTAGAGTGCAATGCTTCCGCCTTTTACCTCATAAGCTCGTCCCCTACCACATACTCCTCCTCCGCCTACGTTCCTCCCGCGCAATGGTCCTCTTCCACCCTTGTCCCTCTTCTTCCATTTTCCGTTCCGCCTCGACTTGTCTCCTCCTCTCCCTCTCGGCCTGCTTCGCCTCGACCCCTTCGCCCCAGCCAAACCTGCCGACGACGTGTTGCGGGACGTTGAACTCGCGCGCGAGGGCCGAGCGGGTCCATTTCGTAGGGTCGCTGCGGCGGAGGGATTGCAGTCGTGTGATTTGGTCCGCCGAGAGCAGGGTCGTCGCCGTGGTCGCCGTAGGTGATGGTCCTCGTCGTGTTGAAGGGAGGCGGTGTTGGTTCTCGATCGAGTAGTGGTTCGAGGGGAGGAGGAGAGACGGGGACGACGAGATGGTGGCTCCGAACGGACTCGCGGCAAAGGCAGACGAATCGGTGGTCGACTGGGGCAGGAAGGGGTGGGTCGGGGGGACGACGCTCGGTGGTGGTCTCACGATGAACGAGTGTCCGCTCTCGAGGGTGTAGTGCTCCGCCGACCGACTCGACAGCAGCGGGTCGCGCACTCGCCGCAACGGCTGCGGTTGCGGTTGGGGCTTGAGGCAGGGCGCGGTGGCGGTCAAGGCACGCTTGAACATGGCTTTGGGGTCGGTCTAGAACGGCCTGTAAAGGGCGGCTAGAGGAGGAGGAGGACGAGAGCGATTGGACGGCCACGAGCTGCTCGCCGACTCGCCCGATTTTTCTCGACTTGCAGTGACTCGCTCTGATAGATTACTGCACTCCATAGATAGTTGAGCTAGACTCTCGTACGCCGGTCTACTGGCTTCAGCCAGTTCCTGCGGTGAGCGCGAGGAAAAGGTCGAAACATCATGATCATCTGCGCACGCTTTCTCCGGTTCAAGTCGAGACCACTCGCTCAGACTAGAGACGCGAGATGGACAACGGCCAGGCGGGCCCGAGTCGACCAGCTCGGCCGCAGCAGGCGCTCGGAGAACCGTTCGACTCTGGCTATGCAGTCGAACAGGCGCTGCAGACTCGAGACCCGAACGCACTCCAGCAAGGCGAGTCCACCACCTCTCTCTTCCGATGACTGGCCTGCAAAATGGACTGACGGGACTGCCCTGTAGCTCTCAACCAAATCGACAAGCGCGCGATCGCTCTCGTCGAAAAGGCGGCGCCGCGAGCTGAACCCGACTTGCTCCTCGACTACCTCGACCGGAACCCGGCCTGCAACGGCGTCTTTGCCGCGTGGGAGCTCGCCAACAAGTCGAACAACTCGCCGCTTTCAGCCGCCGCCCTCTCGTGCCTCACGTCGCTCGTCCGACTCGCGTCGACCGACCCGTTCACCTCGTCCAACTCGGAACTCTTGAAAGCCCTCTTCTCGACGCAGTACGCTCCGTACTTTGAACGGTCCCTCAATCCAGGAAGGAACGATGTCACCACCGCCGTGTTGAAATTGGCAAACGTCTTGGTCGGGTTTGCCGGAGGGAAATACGCTCGCAAAGTGTTCAACTCGTTCACCTGGTCGCCCAAAGTGAGTGAGCCCGCGTTCCTCTCGGCACTGGGCTGGGCTGACATTGCCACGGCACAGGTCACGAGTCGATTGTACAAGACTCGCCTCCGCAGCTTGACGTCGTTCAACGCCCTCACGAAACCCGACATCCGGACCTTGCTCGTCCTCCTCGTCCTCTCCCTCCTCACCGCAGGCGACCTCCGCCTCAAAACCTCGGTCGTCGAAACCAAAGGGCTCGTCGCCGGCGTCTTTAAAGGCCTGGACGAGGACGCCCAAGTCGTGGTCAATTTGGTGCTCGAGACGGTCGGGAGGGAGTTGGTCCTCGATCGGAGGGTCGGACTCGAAGCGAGGAGGAACGTGTTCGACGAGGCGTGCATCAACGAACTCGTCAAGTTGTACGACTACCCCTTACCCGTCGTCGAAGACGACGCCGACCTCGCAGCTTCCCACCCCTCCCTGTCGGTCCACCGTTTCTTCCGCCTCATCTCGCACTGGCTCGCCGACCAAATCGCCACCTCCCCCATCGGCCGTTCCTCGGGCCCTCAACGCGTCCTCTCGACCTTGTTGCGCGCCCTCAAAGTGACGGAAGACAGCGTCCAACGCGAGTTGGGACTCGAGATCCTGGCGGGGGCGCCCGTCCTGGCCGGGGCGTTCTGGGCCAAGTTCCCGAGCTCGTTGGATTCGAGGTTGTCGAGTCGGTGGGTGTCGGCGATCACGTTTGCGACGAGGGTCGTCGGGTTGCCAGTACCCGCGACACTGTCTCTGCCTCCGCACCCACCCGCCCACGCCACCACGGCGTCCACCGCCCCGCCTTCGGTCACTTCGATCCTCGATACGATCCTCCCCCCCGCAACCACCTCTACCCTCAACCGCGCCTGGTACACCAAAGCCCTGACGCACGAAACCCCGCTCGTCTCGTTCCTCTCGTCCTTGTTCCTCCTCTCGATCCTCCAAAAAGCCGCAGCGGTCCTCGCTGCCATGGCCGAGACGAGTCGAGTGTTGGAAGAGGAGACGGTGCAGGGGAGGTGGGCGAGTCAGGTGAGGAAAGTGAGGGAGGAATTGAGAGCGAGGTTGCCGGATCCGGCGATCGTGGTTGGGTTGATGACCAAGACGGCCGCCGCCGCCGCCGGAGACGCACCAGCTTCGGCTTCTGGCAGAGGCAAGAAGGGTTCGAAGGAGTCGGGCAGGTCCGAGGAAGATGTCGAGATGTCGGCCGCCACGGCCGTCCCGGCTGCTGGGTCAGAAGGCGCCCTCCTGCGCACCAACGTCGCCCTCCGGATCTTATTCCTCTACCACCGCGTCGTCCCTCAACTCATCTCGACTCTCAAATTCGACTTTGCCAAACTGCCACAAACGTACGCTCGCCGTCCTCCCACAACGACGACGACGACGAGCGGTGGCGGCGACCAAGAAGGCGAGGAAGGGATCCGCGCCATCTCGTCCGCGTATGCGCTCCGCCTCGCGGCGGCGCACTCGACCGCTTCTTCGATCGTCTCGTTCAATCGACCGGGGGACCACTTCAAGCAGAGTTTGGTGCCGCTCTTCCAGTTGTACCGGATCCCGTCGACGCCGTCGAACCGATCCCTCTTGCGCGAGATCCTCAAACGCCAACTCGATACGCCGCTCTTGTTGGGTTCCTCTTCCTCTTCCTCGACGACGACGACGACGGCCAACGACGACGATGACGAGATTGAAGTTTGGCTGAGGGCTTTGCCGGTCCCGACCGTCGAGGCTGACGAGGTCGAAGTCGTCTTGTCGTTCTTTGAACATGCCGTCCAAAAGACGCTCACGTCGCCGCTCAAGCCCGTCAGCGCCGCCGTTACCGACTCGGATCACCAAGCGCCCCCCGCACCCTTGCTCAGTCCGTTGATGCAGAACGTACTTGCAGCACTTCCGGCGGCGCTTACGAAGGACGAGGAGGAGGGCGACAAGGCGCAGCAGGTGCTCGCGTTCTTTAAGGACGTTGTTCTGCACATGTGCGCGCAGCAGCAGACGCTCGCGGCTGCTCAATCTGCCGTGCAGCAGTTCAAGTCCCTCGTCGTCGACAAGGCGATCACCGTCGCGGAGCCGACGGTCCAGTTACTCGAAGACTGCCTCTCGGTCCTCTCGACTACACCCTCGACCCCTGCCTTCGAAGCGCGGGACGGCCTCGCAGCGACCTTGTCGACTTTGTTGGCTGACGCCGATGCGCGGTCGTTGGCCGACTTTGCCAGCACGCTGAGCCCAACGCGCGAAAACGTCTTTGCGGCGTTGATAACCCCTTCGACGAGCGAGACGGCTTTGGACGCCCTCCGCGCCGTGCTCGCCGCGATGCCGGTCCCGCTCGTGCTCCTCCACGCGCGCGAGAGCGACTTTGACACGGCCACCACTCGTCAAAGCCTCGTCCAACTCGTGCAAAACGCCGACTTTAGCGTACCGGCCGTGCAGGTGGCTCTCCATCGCCTGAGGGCTGGCTTCTCGAACGGCGTGGCGGCGTTTGTGCGCGATGTGGATGCGAGTGTGCGCGAGTCGTCGGGGGCGAAGGCGGCCATTGCTGAGCGCGTCGCGAGCAAGGACGGCTTGCTCGGCGTCTTTGCCGAGCCTGGTCAGAGCTTCGAAACCCTCCAAGGTGGGTTCTTGCCTATATCTTCCGCGACCTCGCTGTTGGTATCTGACCCTAGCTATCCCGTGATAGGCACGCTGGCCCTGCTGTCGGCAGTTCTCGACCCGCGAGACCAGCACCATCGCCAGCTCGCGCAGCCGTTCTGCGACCTCGTCCTTGCCGATCTGCCCTCGACAACTCAGCCTCCCACCGCTGCTGGGGGCGAGAAGAAGCGAAAGCGTCGCGCTTCGGAAGCTGCGACCGCGACCGGATCGGCCCTCCCCGCCCGCGTCCTGGCCGCTGGCCCTCTCCTCCCCTTCTTCGATCCGGCAAGCTCCCTCCCGTTGCTCGAGGCTCTCATCGGCGTCTTGTCGCAATCCGGCCTCGACGAAAACGCTCGCACCCTACTCAGCGCCGCGCTCGATGGCGTCGCCGCGCTCGAAGCGACGGACGCGTTCCTCGCCTTTTGGTCGTCTCAGCTCCTCAAGCTCAACTCGCTCGCGCAGGACGCTCATCTCAAAGCGGCGGCGGTCGTCATGATCAAGGGCGCCGAGGCGATCATGCCGGTTACTGGAAGGAAAGCGGACGTCAAGCCGGAGCTGTGGAACTCGCTGGCAGCCAACTGGACCAAGACTCTCCTGTCGGGCGGTCCGTTTGGTCCTGCGCAATCCGCAACCGTGGCGGCTCTGGTTGACCGATCCGCCGCGGCGCGTGCGGCGTTCTCCGAGTGGCTGCAGCAGCAGGCGGACTCGTCGGACGACGCGAACGTCGTCGCCCTTGCACGCCCCATCCTCGCTCTCGTACAGGTGACCGACGCTCGCCGCGAGACCCTCGCCGTTCCGGGATCGGTTGTGCTTCGTCTGGTCGAGCAGATCCTGGACGCTGGCGCTAGCGTTTCGGACGAGGCCTCGGCAGCGGTGCAGGCACTTCTGCGCCATACGCCGTCGACGATTGCGCCGGTCAAGGACCTCGTGCTGGCACGGATCGCCACTGTGGCCAGTGTTGCCGAATCCGCCGAGGTGTTCTCAGCTGTGCTGGCGATTTGTGCCGGCAGTCCGGATCTGGCGCCTGTGCTCGAACGCGCTGTCAACAATTCCTTCGAACCGCTCACTCGCGCCTTTGTCGACGCCGTCGACACGAGCGAGCACGACGAGGCTCTACAGACTCTGGCTGGCCAGCTCGGTGCGTCCTGTCTCTGCCCTTATCCGTAACTTGCACCTGCTGACATTCATACCGGGCAGTCCAAGCGGTCGAAACGAACGAGAAGCTCTCCCTCGACGGCAACAAGCTCGATGTTTTGCTCACTGCCATTGCGACCGCGCGAGTCGATCAAGCGTACGCGACAAACCTCGGCGCTGCGCTGTGTCGCCGACAGCAGATCAAGGACAACGAGGTGACTCGGCATTTGAACGAGATCTACGCTTCGACCGCCTTCATCACGCTCGCCGCCAACTCGGTCACTGCCGATGCAACGACTGTGACGGCCGTCCTCGACTTCGTCTTTGCGCTCGCCTCGACTTCGATCGCCTCGGCTGCGAACGCGCGCTCGGTCGAACGCCTCGTGCCCTTCTATCGCGGCACCCTCTCGAACCGCGACCGGTCCTTGCTGGACCTGTTCCAGCGCGTCGAGATGATGTCGCCGGCTTCGATTTCGCCTCTCTTGCGTGCCTGGATCCCGACCTCCGAACCGGACGCGTCACTCGACGGTACCCGCATCGGGGCGCTCGCCGTGGCGGACAAGAAGGCGATCCGGCGGAGCTGGGCGCGCGCGTTCGCCTCGTCCCGGATTCGATACTCGGCGACGGAGAATGCCAAGACCTACGATCCTGTCTTCCTGGTCGGCTTCCTCGCTGCGCTCATCGACGAAGACGACATGAAACCGCAAGACTGGACGCTCTTGCTCGAGAGCGGCGTCCTCGGTACAGCAGTGGCCGCACTCGCTTCGTCGTCGTACGCTCTGCGCGGTCTTGCTCGGGCGACGCTCGCAGCGCTTGCCGAGCGAATCAAGGTGCGCTTGTGTCGTGACTTATTGCGCCGACTACTGAGACTGACTCGAGCCTCTGCCTTGGTAGCCTTTGACTTTCCGCGAGAAGGAAGAGCTCGAACTCGTCTTGACCCAGGTCCGACTCTCGATCTATTCGCCGGCGGGCGAGCCCCTCCCGGCCAGCATCGCGCTCTTCCTCGCTCACTGCATCTCGCTCGTCGGCGCGCCAGAGTCGCCTCTCTACCCTACCTTTATGCGCTTCCTGCTGCAACGATCGACGATCGATGCGAGGGATGTTCCGATGTTCTACTCGATGCTGTATTCGAGCAACGCGGACGAGTTCGCGGCTTCGCCTCGAGATGAGCGCGCATGGATGGTTCGGTTCTTGACGGAAGGTCTCGTTCGGACGCAGGTGCGTGTGTATCTGATTCTCAATACATCTGCCATCGCTGACCTTTTGTTGCACTTTCGCAGGATTGGAAGATTTACCGTCGGCGTCAAGTCTTTGAACTTCTCGCGTCGCTCTTCTCGTCGACACGCGCGGATCCGTCCATGCGCAGGGCCGTCCTCAAAGTGAGCGAACAACGTTTCTCACATGGATGCTTCGAGGTCAAGGACACCCTGACTGACCCATTCCGCCCATAAAGTTCCTCGTCCGCGCGACCAGCATCCCGACCGCCGCGCGAGAATTGCTCTCCCGCAACGGTTTGCTCGGTTGGCTTGTGGCGCAGACCTGGAACGACTCGAGCGAGCGCCAACTTGCGCTTGAAATCGCTCTCAACGTTCTCGAGGTTCTGCCTTGGGAAAAGTTGCCCGGAGTGGCAGACGCCGTCGAGGCCATCGAGATCGCTGTGGCGGGCGATGGTAAGATTTTGCTCCCTTCTCGCTCTCACTGGGAGTCAGTTTCGTGCTTGTGTGCTGATTTAGTCGCGTTCCTCTGGCAGCCTCCCAAGTCGACGCCACGGTGCTGCTGGCGCTCGTACGCGAGATCGCCACCCACCTCGCGCCTCCCTCCCCTGCGCCTGGCCCAACGACCGCAGAATCGACGCCGGCGCCGGCTCCTCTCTTGCGCACGATCCTCGCGCGCCTGGCCGCCCTCATGACTTTGCTCTCGAGCCGAATCGTCGTCGCGTCGACCTCCCGCGCCGTGAAGGAGCAGTTCTACGCGACCGCGATGCTGCTCTCGTATGTTCGACACGAGGCGAACATTGGCGAGGAGGAAATGGCGGATAAGGCACTTTGGTCTGTTGCCGTGCGCGCGGGACTGGACGCGGGCGTGGAGGAGCTGCAGCAGGAGGTGATCCGGCTCCGCAGTGGATAGTCGGAGCGCTCTCTGTTGCAAGCCACTTCACCCTATGGATCTTCAAAATGTCGCCATGCTCGATGTGCAGAGAATTACTGGAGACAAAGCCGTACTGCTCGCGCGAGAAGTAGACGTGCATGCGCGAGCCTTGGCGGAGGGAGCTGTGCGCGGGTGCCCACGTGAATCTCGCCGCCTATCGCCCTCTCCATCTCCGACGAATCCCGCCCTATCGCTCGCCCTCTACCTCTCCATCGGGAATGTTGAGACTTGTGTACAGCTCTATAGGTCTTTTGGAGCCAGCAGAACTTGATCCGTTTCGATCGGAGAGCGCTATACGGTCGGGAAGGCGTTCTTGTCGCTGCTCGAGCTCGAGCTCGACTGGGGTCGACGAAGAGGACCCGGCGCCCTCACGCGGGGTCGGCGGGTGCTGGATTCCCTCGCTTTTAGCTTGACCTACGAAGCTCCCGCTCCCCTCCTTGCCAACTCCTCCCTCACTGCCCGCCAGCGCGTGGCAAGCTCACCCAGCTTAAACCCGCGGTTCTGGTCCGCGTATTCCGCTCCGGCTCGTCTCGGCAACTCGCTCGCCCGCCCGCTCGCTCGCCAAAACCTTCACCGCCTCGGAAGCCATGTTGACCTCGACGTTGACTCGTTCGGCGGCTCACTCGTCGTCGTCGCGCACGCACACCGCCCGTCGACTTGCCACCACCATCACCATGTCATATCGCTCGGCCCTCTTTACAAGCGCGCAGTACTCGACTTCGCGCGAGGCACGCGACCCCGCGTACCGCGTCCTCCGCAACGAGCGCATGAACAAGCACGTCCAGGAAGCGCAGTACGCAGTCCGCGGTGCGATCCCTTTGCGGGCAGAAGAACTGCGCGACCACCTCGACGAGCATGGCGAGAACGCCGGATTGCCGTTCGAGACGGTCGTCAACTGCAATATCGGAAACCCTCAGCAGCTCGACCAGAAGCCGTTGACCTTTTTGCGACAGGTGAGTTCAACTCCTTAGCGAAATCTCTGGATGCGGACGACCGCGCCACAGCAGCAGCGTGCGGCGCTTTTGCCGCGATCTGCCGACGAGTCAACTCCCAAGTGGGGAGATGGCACCTTTGGCAATCGGAGGCGAGGGCACGACTACATGCAGGGAAGGAACTGTTTGGCATCTGTACGCAAGCTGATCATGGATTCCGGCGCAAACAGGTCTCGGCGCTCTGCGACTACCCCGATCTCCTCGACCACCCCGCCACTCCCTCGATTTTCCCGTCCGATGCCATCGAGCGCGCACGGTCACTCATCTCTGAAGTCGGTAGCACAGGTGCTTATTCGCACTCGATGGGCAACCCGACGATCCGGAAGCGCGTGGCAGAATTCATCGAGAGTGAGTCTCGGTCCCTCTTTTCGCTTCGGCAGAGGCCTGCGACTGACGCACCGTTGTTGTTTACAGAGCGAGATGGTCACCCTGCTTCGCCGAATCAGATCTACCTCACGGCCGGCGCGTCGACTGGTGTCTCCAACATCCTCCAAATCCTCATCTCGAGCCCCCTCGACGGCGTCTTGATCCCGATTCCGCAATACCCTCTCTACACCGCCGCCCTCGCCCTCAATGCCGCCCGCTCCGTACCGTATTTCCTGTCGGAAGCCGACGACTGGGGCCTCGACATCAAGGACTTGCACGCCAACCTCGACAAGGCCCGGCACGACGGCACCGTCGTCAAGGCGATGGTCGTGATCAACCCGGGCAACCCGACCGGCAACTGCCTCTCGCGCGAGAACATGCAAGATATCATCAAGCTCTGCTACGAGGAGCGGCTAGTCCTCATGGCCGACGAGGTGTACCAGTCGAACGTCTACAAGGAGGCCCAGCCGTTCCTCTCGTTCAAGAAGGTGCTCAAGGACATGGGCGCCCCCTACGCCGACAACGTCGAGTTGGTCAGCTTCCACTCGATCTCGAAGGGCCAGTCGGGCGAGTGCGGTCGCCGCGGTGGCTACTTTGAGCTGTGCAACTTCCACCCGGAAGCGCAGGAGCAGGTCTACAAGCTCGCGTCGATCCAGCTGTGCCCGTCCGTGCAGGGGCAGATCGGCGTCGAAGTGTTGGTGAACCCGCCGAAGGAAGGCGACGAGTCGTACCCGCTGTGGCAGTCGGAGGTGAACGGCATCTCGGAGACGCTCAAGCAGCGGAGCGAGATCCTCGTCAAGGCGTTCCGTGAACTCGAAGGCGTCACCTGCAACGACGCCAACGGCGCCATGTACCTGTTCCCGACGATCACGCTCCCGCCCAAGGCGATCGAGGCCGCCAAGAAGAAGGGGCAGGCGCCGGACGCGTTCTACTCGCTCGCGCTCCTCGAGGCGACCGGGATCTGCGTCGTGCCCGGGTCTGGGTTCGGCCAGAAGCCGGGGACGTGGCACTTCCGGACGACGTTCCTCGCCCCCGGGACGCAGGACTATGTCGACCGGTTGAAGGAGTTCCATCAGTCCTTCATGGACAAGTACCGCGATTAAACGAGTGTTTCGCGTTGGGATCTTGCATATACGCGCAATGCAGCTACACATACTATACGGGTCACAGCGCCGATCAAGGTTCATTTCGTCAGAGAGCAGTTCCCGGGAAGACTTTCTCGTCGATTCCTCTTTCGCTTCAGATTCGCTCACAACCCTGCTCATCACCGCCGTCCTGTTCTGCTGCCGACCTTCATGGATGACTCGAGTAGTAGGACTCGCGGCTGCCTGCTCTGCTATCCGAGGGCTGTCTCGTTTGGCCGATCGCTGCCCAAATCGAGTCACTGCAAAGAGGAGGGTCTCTTCCCCTCTCAGGACCGAACGACCGGTACTGAAGCACTTGCTCTTGCCTTCTTGCTTCCTCCTCGGCCTGCACACAAGCTTTAAACCCCTCGCAGAAACCGGAGCATGCTCGAACCTTGCTCGTTCTCATCTCAGCGGCTGCGATACCGCGCATGGGACAGCGAACGCGATGGCGACTTGATGCTGCGCATCCTCCAAGATCCTGCAGCGCAGCTCGGGCTCATGGGCTCCGTCACGCGGCCGATGGCAATGAAGGATACGAAGGACTTTCAACGCTTACTCGAGACGTGCGCGCTGGCGTGAGTCTTGGCCCGCTGCGATGCGTAAAGTGGCTTCCGGACCTGACCGTGATCCTTCTCTACCCAGTGCTGTCATCTGCCTGCCGGCCGAGGACGACACGACAACGGCAGGAACGCCTATCGGTTGGTGCCAACTCGATCGCCTCGAGGAAAGACCGCAGCACCGTTGCGGTCATTTCGGTATCATTATCGACAAGGCTTACCGGGTGCGTACCCTTGATGGCTGTCAAATGCCTTCGCTGTCGTGTTGACCTTGCGGGGCCGAGCAGGGATCCAGTTATGCGACTGAAGCGGTGGAGTGGCTGCTCCAGCGCGCCTTTGTCGGACACGGCCTGAACCGGGTGGAGAGTGAGTGGGAGGTGGCCCTCGTGTCTTTCTCTTCAATGAGGTGGCGGCTGACCGCGTGATCTCCGTCAGGCAACTGCTGGAGCTGGAACACGTCTGCTCTCCGAGTCTACGAAAAAGTGTGAGTTCTAGCGTGACCCCCACAGCCGCGACTACAATCGATCAGCGCCTGGCGCGAGTGTCTGCTTCTGCGATCAATTGACTCGAGCTTTATCCGACACAGAGGGTTCGTCGTCGAAGGGATCCGGCGAGAAGCGGTTTGGCAAGAAGGAGGCTATCGGGATGACTGCATGATGTACGTCCAAGCGATTCCCTCGTTAGACGCTATTAGACGCTGGAGCTGACGGGCTTGTATCTTGCAGTGCTATCCTGGCCAAAGACTGGTTCAAGCGGCATCCGGAGGAGAAGCGACAGTAGAAAAGCGTCGAAATGCGGAATGTATTGAAGTGCACTGCCGGTCATCCGAGGCCGAGCTGTGTATATCGGGGTATAACCACAGTATTGCTGAGGAGCACAGAAGCGAGAGCAGCACAGAGGACTGTATCGCGAGCGGCGCTTTCGACCCCTCCGTTGCCTTTGTCACGTGAAACTGAGCATCGAAGTCGAGTCGGTCGACGCGGCGCCACATGGCGACTTGAATCAGAGTCAGATAAGCTCCCTACCGGCCACGACAAGCGCTCTGATCTTCAGCCCTTCTTGCTATCGCCTCACCCAGCTACCATGATCGCACCGTGCTCATTCGCTTCCGAGCGTCTCGTCTACCGCGCTGCGGACTTTCCGACGGACGATGCTTTCCTCCTCGAGACTTTCCGCGATCCGGCGACCCAGATGGGTTACTTTGGCGGAGTTACGAAGCCCTACGCTGTGCGGCACATGGAGAACTGGAAGAAACACCTCGACACAAACATTCTCTCGTGAGTTCTTCATTCTTTTGGTCTATCGTGGTATCGAGAGGCGGTCTTGACTACGAATCGAGTCAATGCGGTACTAAGAGACTTTGTGCTGTCTGTAGCGCCGTGATTTGCCTCCAGGCGGAGGACCGCTCTGCCGGCGAGCCGATCGGGGTGGTTGACCTTGAAAAGAGGGAAATGGGCGGTCCGCAAAATCGCTGCTGCGGGTTCGGCCTCGTAATCAACAAGCAATACCAGGTGGGCTTTATGCTATCCAACCTGGCTCCGAGCTTCAGACTTACGCGAAATCCGGTCGCAGGGCAAAGGATACGCCACGGAAGCGATGGAATGGATCGTCCGAAGAGCTTTCGTTGGGTACAACATGCACCGCGTCGAAGGTAGGCCTTACGCACCGCCCCACAAGCGTACCGCTATTGTTGTCTTCACTGTGTATGTGCTCCTGATCTTGCAGGTGGGGTCTTCAGCTGGAATACGGCCGCACTGAGCACGTACAAAAAAGTGTGAGTCGGTGCCTTCCGCCGCTGCCTCGCAATCTGACCTGTTTGATCTGATAAAAAAAGTCATGCTCAGTGGCCTTGTCGAGGAAGGCCGCCGAAGAAAGGCAGTTTGGGAAGAGGGCGGATGGCACGACGACGTGACCGTGTCAGTTTTGGATCGTCCTTCCTTTCTTCACCTTCGCCATCATACAGCGCGCTGACCTTTGCACTCCGCGTTCCCCCTTCCCGAAGCGGCATACTGGCTGAGGAATGGTATGCTCGGCATCCGGATGTTGCGCAACAAATTTGAGAAAGCGTCGTCGGTGGCCGGCTTCCGGTGGCAGATTTGTGAAGCCTTTTCTCGTCGCAGTCGCCTGCGAACCGAATGGACTTTACTTATAGAGATTTGGGAGCCTATACTTTACTGGAAACGATCAGACTGGGCGTCATTTCTTTGCATTCCAATCGAGCGTTCGCGCTTTCCGAGCAACTCCGAGTTCATGAGTCGCTCCCTTTCGTCCCTCACCCTCACGGCCTCGCTCTATCTGGTCCGCTATCGCCGCTGCTGCTGCAACTACACCACATGCTGCTCGAGCTACAGACCCGATACATATATACGCGCCCCGACGTCGTATGTTCCTTGCTGTCGTCAGTACGAATGACGCAGACGATCGGCGTCGCCGTCTCCCCTAACTTAGCAGTCCTGCGTGCTGTTGACACGCTTTGCCGGACTTCTCGCTCATCACTTCTCTTTGCTTGATCCCTTGCAGTGCCTGACTATGCTGTCCCCATGCTCGTTTCGCTCGAACCGGCTCGTCTACCGGGCTCTTGATCCAGAATCCGACGCGCAGTTTGTCCTCGACACGCTCAACGATCCGGGCACCCAGCTCGGCGTCAACTGGAAGCCGACGCGACCACTCGCTCTCCGGAACGTCGCGAACCTGGGGAAGCACGTCGACGCCTGCATGCTGGCGTGAGTGCACGTGGACTCCTTGTCGAGGCACAAACTTTCGCTGAGAACAGCAGTCGGCATGTACTCGCAGGGTGATGTTCTGTGCTCCATCAGACGCAGATACAAGCGGAGCCGGGGATCCGATCGGCTGGATGCACCTCGAGCCCTTGGACGCGGACAATCCGCAGAATCGCTGTGCCCGCTTCGCCATCACTCTCAACAAGCGCTATCAGGTACGCAGCCGGCAGATAAGGAGACCCTGAATCTGGCCGAGTTGATCCGCTGAAATCAATGTGTCTGGCAGGGCCATGGCTACGGCGCCGAAGCGATGGAGTGGCTGCTGCAAAGGGCGTTCGTCGGACACGGCCTGAACAGGGTCGAGAGTAAGTTCTCTCACCCTGCTCTGAAACTCGCTTCAAGGATCTGACCAGGAACGCGATGCTGCAGGCGGGTGTTGGGCCTGGAACCAAGCCGCCGTGCGACTTTACAAAAAAGTGTGAGCGAACGCGTACCTCGCTCGCCGAGCAGACCCTTTCCTGACTGTGCTCAATGTTCCTTAGCGGATTCTCCGTGGAAGGCATCAAGCGACAAGTGTGCTGGCAAGAAGGCGCTTTCCGTGACGAAGTCATCGTGTACGTCCTTCCTCTTCGTTGCCTAGAGAAGCCTTTCGGGCGTTGACCACAATGTCGGAACAGGGGTATCCTAGCAGAAGATTATTTCAGACTGCATCCTCCGACAGACTCCATCAAGGAGGACAACCCTGACCGGACCATCGAAAAATGATATGCGGTTTTACAAAAGGCGACGATGTGAAAAAGGCTGCGAGGGCAGCCACCGGTCCGTGACAACATGCACTGGCACGATCTGCAGCAATAAAACAATGCAACTCTTCTACTGCTCCTCGTCCCGCTTCGCTTCGCCGAGACGGATCCGAGTCTGCTCGGCTTCTTGCTCCCAGTTCATGGACCACACGATGTAGGTCGAGCTGAGACCGGTAAACGTCAGGGCGATTGTCAGACCCAGCCAGAGTCCTACCGTTGAAAGTGATTGTCAGCAATCAACGCTTTGTTGCCGAAGCCGTAGTTCAAGGAAGCGAGGACAAACCGTTCAGGCCGAGTTTCGGTCCGACAAAGGCGACCGTGATGCCGACGGGCAGTCCGAGGACATAGTAGCTCGCGGTGTTGATCTGTAACAGCAGTGTTAGCGATCCGTGCGGGAACAGGGGGTTAAGGGAAGCCAGAGTCACGCACAATCGCACCGAGGACGGGCTTCCCCGCCCCGCGCAACACGCCACCCATCGCGCCCGACAGTCCGTCCGAGAGCTGGAAAGCGGCGACGAGCGGGAGCACGTTCGCGACGAGTTTGATGATCTCGGGTTCCGAAGAGAAGAGCGAACCCCACTTGTTGCGGAGCAAGACGAGGAGGATCGAGTTGACGCCGGAGCAAACGATCGCGATCGCGATGGTCAGGCGTGAGGTGACTCGTGCGAGATGCGGTTTTTGCGCGCCGAGCAAGTCTGTGAGCGGGCCGATCAAATACGTCAGCATTCTGGCGCGCCACGCTCTGCCGAGCGGCCAAGCAGATCCGTGAGCGGGGACTCACTACCGATGCGCACTGCTGCAGCGACACTGAGGGCGTACTGGAACTGATAGAAAGCCGAAGCCGATGTGACTGTGGCAGGGGCGCGAAGTTCGCGTCAGCGGTTAAATCGACAACAAAGACCAAGAAGCATGAACCGGCTTACGGAGAACACTCTGCGCGGCGAGGGCCGTCGGACCGAGGAAGCTCGTCGCGAGTCCAACAATCTCCCACGACCACCACTCGGAGCCGACCATCCCGATGCCGGCCAACCCGAGCTTGATGTTGAGACCGAACCCGCTCAGGAGGTCGGGGGTCCACCCGCCCCAGGCGTCCCTCGGAGCGCAGAAGATGGAATAGAGAAACATGGTGATGAACATGAGGTTGATCGAGATGCAGGAAGCGATCGGGGCGCCGACGAAACCGAGTCGGATCGAGTCGATCGGACCGACGACTGCGCGAGAGGCACGCCATAAGGGTCAATCTTCCACAGTAGCACACTTTTGAGAGTACATCCACTGAGTAGGTAGACGAGAGACTGGGGCGTGCACACTCACCGAGGAAATAGTTGAGCGCGAGGTTGACTGGCGCGGCGACGACGAGGGCAAGGACGGGCGCGACCATCATGCCCTGCGCCTGGAGCCATCGACGGATGCATTCGAACCCGGCATAGCCCGGAATCGCGAGGGACATGATCCGGAGGTACTGCGCCGCGAGTTTCGCGACGGCGGGATCTTGCCGGAGTCCGTCGCGGAGGATCCACTCGGAATGGTAGAAAAAGATGCACTGCGGGATGGCGACGACGAGGCAGATGATGTAGGTCCGGATCGCGTACAGGGACGTGTCTTTCGGTCGCGAGGACGAGAACGCCTGCGGGCAGAGCGTGTCGAGGGCGGCGCACAGGCCGTGCACGACGCTCAGGGCGATCGTGTTGTTGGTCAAGTTGGACAGGCTCGCCGCGGCGAGTTCGGTCTCGCCGAGGTGGCCGGTCGAGACGACGACGGTCGCCATGAGCGAGTATTCGAGGAAGTGGGTGAACAGGATCGGCGCCGTGTATTTCAAGAGGACTCGACCTTCGCCGAGAAAGGCGTCGCGGCGGTCGTCGTCGAGTTTCCGGGCCTGCCGGATCGCGGCCTCTTCCGCCGCCGAAACGATCCCGTCCGTCGTCGCCGAGTGACCCAGCAACGGGGTTGTTTCCGTCGCGGGGTGGTACGACGGCGCTCGTGATAACCGCCTCCCTCGGTGCTCTGTCCCCGTCCCCGGCGACAGCAACCCGCGAGTCTCTCCTCCTCCTCCTCCTGCTTCTTCTTCTTCATCGCTCACGGCCGTCTCGTTGTCGTCGTCCTCTTCCTCGTTGACGTCCTCCTGCGGCGGACTGAGCCGTCCCCCCTCCGCCGAGAAGGACAACCTCGCACTCGCACTGCTGCTCCCGCTCCTTCGCTTGCCGTGTCCCCGCGCGTCGCCATGACCGTTGCTGGTACCATGGAGCGAGCTCTCGCCGCGTGCGATCGCCTGCTGCAGGAAGGACGTTTCGCGCGAAAAGGACGCCGGCGAGGTCGAACTGAGACTGCCGCTGTAAGCAGGCGAGCATGGAGAGCGTCAGCATCACTCGTAAGCCCCGGCATGGGCAGCGAACACGCACCTAAAGTTCATCCCGCCAGACAGAGAGTTGAGCCGCCTTGTGGCCTGAGAGTTGGTTGAGCTGCTGTTGAAGCTGCTGCTGGACAAGGGATCGCTGATTTAGGTCTCTATGAGATAGTCCAGGCCTATATAGCAGGTGCGCAGCTCTCTCTATGGCGAGAGGAGCACGATGTGAGAGCGGACAGTGGAGAGTGGCGCTCAGGTCAGGCCACTCTCGATGACGGCCATTGTACTGGAACGCTGTACGTCCGCCGATTGGGCAGCCTTTCGGGGTTTAATTGTCGTCTCTTTTCGATCACGGACACAAGAGCCAGCAAACTTTCCGGGCAAGATGCAACGAGAAGAGCGCCGACAGTGCGATGAACACCAGAGCTGGGTGCTGACAGCAGGCGATCTCCTTTCAAGGGGAGACCACGCTGCGCCAGAGTCCCCACTCTCTTTCGACGTTGCAGGAAGAAAGGGAGAAGAACCGACTAAACGAACACCCAGGTTCCGCGTCACACCGCCCCCGTCACGAAGAAAAGGACAGCTCCCTCCCTTCAAAGAGGTGAGACCTAGTCCTCCCGCCGCGCCGCGTATTGGTTTGATCGTCGAGCCTTTGAAGAAGAAGAGAAGAAACGAGAGCCAGTCAGAGGCGGGCCCGTTTACTTCTTCGACTTGGCAGCGCCGTCGACGTCGTTGACCTTGAGGGCTGCGCGAGGCACGAGAAATCGTCGTGGTCAGCGGTGCCGGTATCGACGCTGAAAGGGGCCGAAGGGCTTACTCGGCGGGAGCGACTGGCGGAGCTTGTCAGCCTTGTCGGCGTCCGCAAGGCAGAAGGTGTAGCTGCGCGTGCATTGTCCGGCGTCAGCGAATTGATCGCATGTCAAAAAAATACTCGCGGATAGAGAAGACGTACAGGTAGCGCGAGCAGCGGAGCTTGAACTTGTACTTGGTGACCGTGGCGGTCGAGCCAGCCTTGCGGGCAGCCGACTTCTTGATGGTCACCTCTGTTTTTTTTTCGCAACGGAACTCGCGTGTGGTCAGCTTGTGCTCGTCGTCGACTCGGAAGAGAGGGGACTGGTCGACTCACGACGGGCGTCCTTGCGGCGCGCGTACTCGAGGAAGGTCTTGATCTCCTTAACTTCGGCGGGCTATCGGGCGAGGGCACGTGGTCGCGCAAGAATGTCAGAACCGAATCTAAGGGGAAAAGGGGTGGGAATGACGGCAGAATGGACTCTGAGGTGTTGTTGAGGCACCGTAGCGGAGGTGAGCGGGGGTTCCCCTCGAGGGAGGAAAACACCAGCCGACACCTCCGAGGACGTAGACGTAAGCGAGAGCGTGCTCGTGTCCCCTGACCGATAGTCAAGGGAAACAGAGTCGTCTCTGCCGAATCTAGTCCTTTTACTCGTCCGCCGTACTCCCGTCCAGAAGGAGAGGAGGGGCACCTGCGCTCGGCCTCGAAGCCGACCTCCCTCCTCCTCTAACCATCCATCGCGCTCTAGGTGCGCCCCGCGTAGGACTAGACCTGAGGTAAATTCATGGTCGTGCCAGTACGAGCAATGGACGGCACGGTGCAGTGGACGGCGTGTCGAGGCGTGAAGTTGGCGACCCAGTCGCGCGCGCGCCCTCAGCGAGGACGAGAGGCGCGCTCGAACGGGCGCGCGAGAGAGAAAGTAGTCGAAGCTGTGTAGCTCGTGCGTGTCAACTGACCATGTTAACGGAAGATTTGGCGACGACGAGGACGGGCAAAGAGGAAAGCAGGAGACGCGAGCAGCCGCCGTCAACGCGAGCTCGCTCGTTCGCCCAGGTTTCTGCCTTCCGCGCGAGGAGAGCAAAAAGTGGGCAAAACCGAGGGCGCGCAGAATTTGTTGAAGTGTCCGCGTGTTGGCTTACACACCGTCGAAGTGTCAGCGCTCTAAGCACTGCATGTTCTTCTTCATCACAGATTGGCCCTGTCTTCTATGGACAAGAATCCGACCATGATCACAGGAAAACACATCCTCTCTACAGTCTACCAGATCTCTACAGTCTACCAGTGCCGGACGGCTCTGCCGTATCGCACGCTCGCGCGGAGGCCCAGAGAGTTGCTGAGCAGGTTTGCAATGCTTGACGTGGTTGCAATCCTTTCCATGTCGCGTGCCGAATGCGGAAAAGCTCTTGCTTCCGGCACTGCCTGGTGCTGAGCCCGGCCCCCCGGTCAAGCAGTTGGGTTTCAACAATTCTGCAACTTCGACCTGTTGTCCTGCCTGACTCACCATGTGCTCGTCAATCAAATCTGGAGTGTAGCGCTCCTGGAAGTTTTCTTTTGTTTGTCAGCCTACAGACTATTGCACAGAGTGGCTGGCAGCAGTGCTTACAAGGAACAGTATGGCAAGGACCGGCCCCTCATACTCTGCGATTCCGCGCGCTTCAGATTCAATCTTCTTGAGGAGGCCTGCATACCACGGTGCAGCTCCTGTGTTCAGGTTCTGGCTCTCGTGGTACCAGGCCTTCACGGCAGGGCCAATGAAACGCTGGAGCTGTCTTTTGAGACCGGATCTAAGCTCAGCTTTTGAAGGTGACGAGGTCACTGAGCTGGCCAGGGAATGTGCCAAGGCAGAGAGCTCCTGTGTTGTCTGTGCCCCTTGTTGATGACCGTGCACAAGTTCTGTAACATGGAAGACGGCCAGAGGTGCGTAATTGAAGTCAACGCCGGGAATCTTCCACAGGCGCTGTTGTATGCCGATAGGCGCAAAGGTGCGATTCTGGTTCTGGTGATCATACTTGCGCTGATGTGTCCAAACGCAGTCCAGTCAGGTCATCATCCACGGGCGAGTCAAAGGCAATCAATTGTACCATTTGTGCCCAAACAGCCTGTGGAGTAAGAACAAGCTGCATAGTTGTGGACCACAAAGCCATTCAATTCGGAGTCAAGTCAAGTGAGCACCCAGGTGTGCGGATGTGAAAGACTCACGAGGCACTCGAGCGCATAAACGATGGACTCTTCTTTTTTGACCCAGACCAAGATATCAATCACGGCCTGGCGAAAAAGCCGCAACCCATATGTCTTGGTCTTCGCATCCCCAAACCAGGGTCCAAACACCTCACTGACATCACCAATGAACCGATCAGTCGCCGGGCGGAGGAGTGGTGTCCACTGCTGATCAGTCTGAGCAGATTCAGGCTGTAACAGCCACTTTGTCCAGTTCCGCAGCTCATGAAAGAGCGCCTCTATGCCGTTCCAGCTTGGCAGCCCACCATGGCGATCCACCACTTGAGTGACAGGCCGCTCCAGATAGTTGCGTGCAACCGTTTCCAAGTCATTCTTGTACTCGGAGAGGAATACCTGGCGCAGCGCGTCAGCATCGGGCGTGTTGTGCGCCAGGGGCGGGTTAGACTGCATTGAGCAGGTGGTGTTTGTTAAAGGCGGCGCTGCACAGCCTGTCAAGGTTGAAGAGGGAGAAAGAGAAGGGCGCGAGTACGTGAGGCGCGAGGTCGACCGGCCCGGAATGTCCGCGGACGACTTTCAAAACGGCCTGAGCGCGCGCTCGGACGTCCGATACTTTCACGTAAGCCCAAAAAGTAGCGCAACTGAGCTTTGTTATTGCATCATAGGCTCCTCTCCATGCGAAGAGCCGCCTGTTCTGCCGCCGCTCCGCGCAACATTGGTCGCCACTATTCGCGAGCTCGTCGCCCTGCACCCCTGAACCGCACTGGGGCCCGTTCGACGCTCAACTCAGCCTCTCGTGCAACTTCGGCAATTTCAGAAAGCAGGCGGGAGGGGATGTGTGGCGAGCAAGCTGAAAAGTGTGCTTCCTGGGAGCCTCCTCAGTGTTCTCAAGCTTTGAGAGATCGCTCGCGGAAGAGAAGTTCAGCATGGGAGCGTTGCCATACATGGGGTGTAACTCAAGGGGGGGGGGGGAAAGCAGTCCACGGCGGCGGCGGAGCAGTGGGAAGCACGGGGACGATGGGGGAAAAAAAAAAAGGCTGGAGGCAAACGATTCCGAGCTTGCCTGTGCTGCAATCCTTGTGGGTCATTCTCAACAGTCTACACTGTTGTGTAGGAGACATGCAACGGTTGATCGTAACAAGCGACTCCTTGTAGGGAACGGGGTTTCTTTCCCCTCTCGACGTAGATTTCGCATTTTGCGAAGGTCCGGATGTGTTCCGTGCTCGAGCAACTCAACTCTATCCTGAATTCCGTGCCATGCGGAATATCCCTGCACCTGATCCAGTTTCTCCTCCCCAAGGGCTGTCACGCATTCTCCAATGACCCATACGCGAACCAATAGCAGGCATGCGCATGCATTCCAGCTTGGAATCCGCTCTGGCATGCGGTACACCTGCCGTCGCCGGTAAGCCTGGCCTGGAAGGTTTGTTCTACATACATAGATTGATCCGTGAATCACAGACATTTTTTTTTGCTGGGGGTTTTTCCATTGCCACAATCTTGTTCTGGCCAGGAGTAGCAGCAGGTCTAGGGAACAGGTTCTTGTCCGACGCTGACAGCGTTTTCCTTTTTGCAGGGGATCTCAAGCTCAATGCAAACCTGTGTTTTCTGCGCAGGGTGGCCCATGATGCAGTGCAGACAGGCCAGAGTCAATAAGCAGTGATTAAAAGTCTTGAAGAGATGAGCGTAAGGGCGGGATAAGAGAAAGGGAAGCGCGAGTCAACGGAAATGATCTGCCAGTTTCCGCCGGATGCGCGCCACCTCTTGAGGTGATGTATTCCCATCACAGCTGATACGATGGAGTGGTAGCATCTGCAATCAAAAAGGACGCTCATGTAGTTCTGTTTAGGAGCAAGGAAGAGACTCAGAAGAGGAGGTCAAGCTCGAGCGTCGGTCTCCCTCGGACCTGAGCAAAACCTGTCCCGGTAAAGGTGCAAGTCATGGCAGCGGGACAGGCGCTTGTTGGACAGCAACAGTAGCTTTCGTTGACAGCCAGCGCTCTCGATCCAGCTCGGTGCGCGCACGCACCTCTTCAGCTCCGCGGACAAGCCGGTGTGCCTTTTCGCCTCCCTCGGAATGGTTCAGCTCTCAGATCCAGAGTTCCTCTTGCCTCCCCCGACGCACTCACGTGTGTTGTGGAACAATGGACTGGCACACCAATCAACCACCCAAGTCTGCCATTGTTGCCAACCAACCTGTGACTCTCCGGCCCGATGACGAGCAACAGCATGAACTGTGCCAACGTGTTGTCCGCTTGACAGCGGTGTATCTTCACCGGGAGCGGCTTCTGCCTGCATACAGGCAAGGGGATTTCTCAGAGTATGCAGACCTCTTACTTCACAGCGCACTCGCCTCAAGAAAGCTCTTGACATGCGACTTCAGCATCTCGTGCAGTCTTACGCCAACTCAAGACTTTGCGTGACAATTGAGATGGCCTGGAATGACTGGCGAGCTCGCAGGGTTGCGTTCAAAACAATGTATGACACGCCAGACCCACTCTACCTCGAGGCCCTTACAGAACTCTTGGAGGATCTCAAAGGAGGTCCCCAGTATCAGGAACATGAGCTTTACTTTGTAGCCGTCCTGGTATGTTCTGATCACACATCAGGTCAGGATGACTTCTGACAGGTTTTACATGACAGCTGTCAAGGACGCCGTCCGCAATGTGCCTCAGGATGGTGTGCTTGAAATCTCGGGTGTCTCTCGCCAACTCGCATTATTGATCTGTCTGCCTTTCTCAGGCATCCACACCAACTCTCCCTTTAGTTGGATCCGCTACAGCCTGGTACCCAGAGTTCCCACTGACCCTGTTTCAACAGGCTTGGGATCAACCCTTGATGCGCAATATGTTGCGCTTCACACCTTCTCTCCCTCATGAGCCGGCTGCGATTCCTGATGTCCCATTGGCCTGGGGTATTGCCCAGCATTGGACCACATTCCAAAAAGGAGACACTTCGGACATCAACAACTGTATTGAATCCATCCACCAGACGATACACTTCAAGCTTGACTCCCACGTCGCCCTTGCTAAGGAACGTCTGCGGGTGGGCAGAGACCTCCGTGCCGGTCTTGCATGGATCACAAGCCAACCAGTTAAGGAATGGTACAATGGGCTGAATGAACAGGCACAATCTGCCTTCAGCGCCTGGGTTGTGTACCTGCGAAAGCTCGCAGAAAGACTGGCCCCAGCGGTTGGACCCTTCGTGACAGTCTTCTGCTTGGTATGGTTTTACAAAATGACACTTGACAAACCTAAGCTGACATTTCACTGTCTGCAGCTTGCATGGCAGCCAGATGCAGTGCAGGCCTGGCTAGCAGACATCCTGTTTCTCAAGATGAAGAACCTTCGCAGGAACTCTGTCAACAAGATCCGTCCCTTCCCAGGATCCAAGGCTGATCCAAATAAAAAGGATATTCTTCGTCACTCTGACTTCCATGCCTTCCTCCAACTGAGACTCCCAAGCGTGAGTCCCAAGCTCCTTACTTTACCCGGAATCACGCAGATCACCCACTGCCAACCGGGTCTCACCAATTTCTTACTCTCACCAGCCTCATGACAATGTACCTGAGCCCGAAAGGCCCATTCCTGTCTCTACCGCTGGCACAGAGTTCCAGCCTGCACCGCGTCCGAATGCCGGGCGGCAGCCTCCCAGTCGTCCTCGGAAGAAGAGACATGTCTTTGGACGATGTTTCTGCTTTCACCCATAGGCAAATAATGGTACCTTGTTGCGTAGCTGGTTACCGATCGAGTTTGAACTAGTCCTGTGAGCTGTATCGCAGGTTTTCGAGCTCCCTGGATCGGTGTGAAGCTGTGAAGCGTTTCGCGAGCGAAACAAGGCTTGACGGACCCGGCGAACCGAACTCGAGCTCTGTTAACCCCTCTTCGTCGTGCAAGTGCTGCGCAAGGACGTAGGAAGCCTTTTGTTCCATGTGTAGAGCTGTTGCATGTGTAGAGCTGTTGGCAATCTTTGATTGACAGCAACGGGTCTACGCGACTGTGCGGAGTGAGACGCAGCTGATGACGAACGAGAGCAAAATGCGCCGCGGCGTCGACCTGTTTCTTTGAGCGTCACAGCTGACGCGCGAGGCCCCGTGTGAAGCGGACCATCGACTTGGTCACGCGGCGCGTGGATCGACGATTGGAACCGGACTCGGGAGCAGTGTGCAGAGCCATGCGCGATGGGCGGCCGCGGAGGACAGGAGTGAAAGCGAAAATGTGCGCGGCCAGGACTATCCTGAGCGGCCGGAAATGTTACTTCCTTAGCAGCCGCAAGCAATCATCACTCGAATGAGAGTGCGACCTCAGGCCTCAGGAGCGATGTCATCGAGATGCGTCATCTCATCGAGGCAAGAAGCACACCTGCACCAGAAAAGAGACCGAATTTTATGCGCAAAGCAGAAGCGTCGAGGCCTCATAGACGACTGTTGGCGAAGCGCATCCGTCTACAAAACGCCCCAAGCGTCGCTAACACCCGAAAGCAACTCGCACAAGATCTGCGCACCGCCTTCCGTCGGAGCGCTCACCACCTTGCCCTGCGCTGCTCTCCAGGTCTCCGTCGCCCTGACCTCCTTCCAGTTCTTGACGACAAAAGCGACGACAATCTTGCGCAGCTTGTCGTACGCGAGCAAGACGGGACTGAAAAGCTCGTCGGCGGCGCCACTGATCGTAAGGTTGGAGGCGAACGCGTCGAGCGCGAGTTTTTGAAGCTCCTCGCGCTCGAGGTGGGCCAGGCGATAGACAGATTTGGGCGAGACGGGAGGTGGGAGAGTCGGGTGCTCTTTCAAGGTGGCGACGAGTGCGGCCTTCCGCTCCAAGACGACCTCGTCAGGCGGCAAAGCATGCGACGAACGGAGCGGCGCAAATTCGATGTGCCCGGTTTGGAGGTAAGACGGCGCACATAGTACAGTACGCGGTCTCGCGGACCTCGATTTGTTGGTAGTTGATCTCCGCCGTCTCTTGCTTCGTCTTCGTGCAGTTCATCAAGTCGCGCTCGACGAGAAAGGCGTCCGTTCCGTCGTCCGAATCTTCCCAGTCAACCTTCGGATCGGGGCTCTTGCCGGGAGCGAAAGGCTTCTGCTCGGAGACGACGCTCGGGCCTCGCTGCCGTTTCGATCTGCTGCGCGTGACTGTTTCCGTGCCGGCGGACGCGAAAAGAGATTTGTAGTAGTCGGAAGCTTCGCCGAGAAAGTCCGCAGCCGTCCAAAGCTCAAGTACGAGGTCATCAGCGTGCTTGAAAATCAACCGTACGTCCATGTTTGGCGAGTGCGAAAGCTCTGGAACACGAATGATCAGTCAGCATTCGGCAGGAAACCATCCTGGGGAAGAGTGAGCGCACTCGCAAGCTGCAGAGCCTTTGTCAGGTCAGACATAGGAGTCTGGTGAAGACGCGCGACATCTCCCTCCGGCTCCTGCGTCAAGGTGACTGTAAAGCGGTACTGCTGAATGCTGCTCTGCACCGCTTGCGGAAGCTTTCCGTCCGCGGCAAGTTGCCCCTTCGCGAGCGAGAAGATATAAGCGGCGTACACCAAGCCGTCATCTTCATCGAGCTCAGGTTTCGGGGTTGGTGTACCCCATGATGTGGTGCCAATCTGCCGCAGGGCCCCGTCGGCTATGTAGGCAAATTCGCAAGTAACCGTAACGCGCTCTCCGTGCGCGGCGTACGCCAGTATGCCGTGAGCGGCCATCATCTCTAGTTGATTGTCTTCGTTCTCGAGTTGGAAGTACCAATCACCGCGCAAAGGGACAGAAGCGGACTTGTCTGCCTCGAACTTGATCCCCTCTGGCGGCAGGTCGGACAGCTTGGCTTTGAGATTCCACGAAATGCTGACACGGTACTCGGCGTCAACTTGCGCGTCGAGGTACTCGATCGGCGTTGGCATGGTCGCAGAGTGCCGTGTCGCTTGCCGGAGAAGCCCGCTAAGAGGGGACGAAGGGCGACAGAAGTCGGCGAGCTGCCGCGACTAGAGAGTGCAGATGGGAGCGAGGCGTCGAGCTGCCTAGCCAGGACCAAGTGTACCGTATGCAATGTCGTGCACGTGCGGCGCGATGGGCTGGCGGGCGAGGTTGTGGTCGAAGGTCAAGACGAGCGCCGCCGGACTGATGAAGCTTCCTCGTCTTCGTCTCTTGCTACAGACTTCCGAAACCTGAGCAGGGCACCGATATCGAAGGCTGATCGTGTGCGCTTTGCCGCTTTGCCGCCATGGGCAGTCTACATCGCTTCAGTCGCACTTTCTCGGCTCTCTTTCATGGGCTTGATTCGATGAACACGCCAAACCTCCGCCATAATCTGCTTCGGATGGGGCGGAATGGGGACAGAATCTCTGGATCCGACTGTTTCGACTCTGCGAGCTGGTCAGTCTCCGAGTCCGCTGCGGTCCGCAAGCTCTACGAACTGCTGCCCCAAATCATCGCCTCTCGGCTTTTGGCTCCAGCTGAGGACGCCTCGACTCCAGAAAGTACAATCCTCTCGACGATTGGTTAATCCGAGGTCCTGGGCGAACCGGCCTGCGACCCCGTGCGCGACCTTATGCAAATCATCGCGCCTCGACGTCAAGTGGTTCGCGCTCGCTTGTTTCATGATCCCGTCTACTGGGGCGACGGCAGCCCTGCATCAGGGTCCTTTTCCTCTTTGTTTGACGCTGCCTGAGACGATCCCTCGGCGGACCGAACGATTGCGCGCCGCGACACTATCCTCCGAACCGTCCAAGACGATCTCGCTGCTGTTTAATCTTGACGCAAGCCAACCAAGACCTCTCTTTGCGCCGTTCGTCCGAATGAGTGTCGCCCGGGAAATGAAATTCAATGAGGGAGTGCATATCTTCATCAACAAGGAAGGCGGTTTCGGACACGCCCCCGAGCGTCTGTGGAGACCAGTCAATCTGACGTCGAGGAACTTGAGATATCCGCTTAGCAAGCTGCTCATTCAGCAGCACGGATGTAGAACGCATCACTGTTCTGCATAGCTACGAGTCGATTTGAGCTGGCCGAGCGGACAGTCGAAGTGTAAAGCCGGTACTTGGATTTGATTGCAGCAGCACAAAGAAAGAAGAAAAAGAAAAAAGAAAAGAAGACTTGGAGACCCCATACTCATACTGCAACTCTCTTTTCCAAGGCGCACTGCGGCACCGCGACTGAAGGGCGGCCTTAGCGCGACTATACCCAAGCGCAAAGCAGGCGCGGCGTGCGCCTGGACCGCACGCCGTCTCAAGACTGAGTCTGCGCATGCGTCACGCAGTGCGGTCAGATTCTTGCTCCTTCCGAGTCAGAGGGGTTAAGCAGGCTCACGTCAAGGTAGATGAGCAACGGCTCGCCAGTTTCTGTAATCTCTGGAATGGTGCACTTCAAGTCGAACGCCTGTGCGCCGATGCCATCCCAGCCAAAACAGTGAGCCGTTGCCGTCCAGTCCGCAGGACATTGCCAGCTTGGGCACACATCAAAGTGTGGCAATATTGGTGGCGCACCTTGCTGAGCACGATCTTGAAGATCTTTTGAACGTTGATCGAGTGGCTCGTCGAGCAAAAGATCAACGGTGCCTTCATCGCTTTCGAGAAGCGCTTGGCCTGTTTGCTCTCACGGCTTGGTCAAGTCATCAATCCTGAACGCTCTAAAGTTGCAGTGCAAAGGGAAAGACTGGAAGGAGGCAGTGGAGCGTACCTGCCGAGTAATCTCTTCTTGCTCTTCGTGGGAGAAACCGACAAACTGATCATACTTGGTGCCGATCAGAAAGGGAATAGCAGTCTGTGCGATCAGGAGGCCTGTTCAGCTCAATAGCTGCTCCCTGCAGTCGAGCAGAAAGCAAGCGCGAAGATAGATCGAGCAGAGCTCTCCCTCGAGAGACGCACCTTGTTGAACCCCCTCGCTTGCCGGTACCATTCCTTGATCGAGTTCAGCGTGCTCTTCCTCGACAAGTCAAACATGAACAAGATGGCCACTGCATCGTTACACACGAGGGGTAGCATTGTCACGAACCTGCGTTTTTTTTTTTCGGAACGGCGCAGGGAGGGAGCAGTCAACTTTCGTTTCTTTTCCCACGTCTTGCTTTCCGGAACTTACTCGCGCGATCCACCTAGATCCCAAACGGAGAATGTGATTTGAGTGTTGCGAAGCGAGATCTGAGCGGGGGTCAGGTCAGATTTCGGTCGGGTGAGTTGTCGAGCATCGAAATCAGCGAAAAAGGCGCCAAGCCGAAGAACCGCTTGGGTTCAAAGGACCGTGCACCCATGGCTGGAAAGGCTGCTCGACAGACTCACCGTTTTCTACATGAGGTCTCGGAGCGAAGGGATTCACGCTCGAGCCAGTCAGCTCTCGCTTGGCCCGTGGCGCAAAGAAGTTGGCTTCGCGACGAAGAAGAAAGAAGAGAAAGCTAACCTCCATGAAGTTGACACCTGCTCGCATAGAAGGGAGCCCAGGATGCGAGTCAGCGAAAGTTGACTCATGTGCAGGAACTACCCGACGAAAGCTGGATCCTCCGGAATGCCACTGCTCGCGCGAGAAAAGAAAGAGAGACAATGCTCACCGAGCGTTTGAATGTAGTCTTCATCGAAGGATCCCTCGACATACTTGACCCTGTCCGCACCACCAGCGTCAGTAGTGCGGGGACGAAACGAGCGGCGAAGGCAGGAAACGGCGCGCGCGAGACTCGCATGAGAGAAGTCTTGCCGATCTGAGCGTCGCCAATCATGCCGATTTTGATCACGACGCTGTCCGCCCGCCTCGTCAGTCAGTCAGGCTCGAAAAAAAGGATGCCAGTGTCACTCCCGCGGCGAGTCTCACCTAGCATGATCCGTTGTCTGTTCCTCAGCCTCGCGCCCTTGCTCAGGCCGCTGCGCCGAATTCTGCCCAGGTTGTGTCGAGGCGGCGGCGGTGGCGGCGGACTGTTTCTCCACCTGTCTTGCCATCTCTCGCTCTCCGTTTGACAGTAACTGTACCCCAATCTCCCGAAAGTACTAGAGGCAGAGAAGAGCCTTGCTTTGACGGTACGCTGGAAGAGACAAGTGGGGGGTCAGAGCGGCGCCAAACGGTTTCTCTGCTGACGGAGGACGCACCTGAACGCACGACCGAGTTTGAAGTGATTCTGTGAGAGCTGTCACAAAGTCTCCACTCTCCTGATCGAGTGTGAAGCGTGTAGCGAGCGCAACAAGGCGTGACGGACCCGGTGAGCCGAACTGGAGCCTCGTGTTCCCTCGTTGCCGCGCAGATGCTGCGAGGGGGTTAAAGCAGCCTTGTATTGAATGGATTTGGCTGTAGGTGGTCTCTGATCGGCAGCAACGGGTCTACGTGAGTGTACGGAGTGAGACGCTGATGACGACGAACGAGAGCAAGTTGAGCGAGGGCTCGTCTTTGCTCGACCATAGCGCTCGCTCTGAAGAGGAATTCGCAGCTGGCGTGCGAGAAAAGACTTTTGTACAGCTCTACCCGCCCAAGGCTCGCTCTACGTCGTCCGCCTCCTCCTCCTTCGCCCTTCTTCATCGCCTTTCTCAAGAACCACCTGAAGCGTCTCGGCAGCTGCACCGCATGCCGACCAAGATTGTGTACGACCTCGTCCAAGCATCGGACATCGACCGCGCGTTCGAGATCGAGACCGAAGGCTTCCCAGAAGACGAGGCCGCCTCGCTCGAATCGCTCCAGTCAGTTTTCCTCACTTCCGAGACCCCCATTAGAGAGACTACTGTTTGTTGACCCCGCCCCGCTCACAGGTACCGCCAACGCCATGCAGGCGACTACTTCCTCGGCGCGTACGAGGTAGATCCATCCTCCGACGACGGGTCGTTATCCCGCCGCCGCCAGTTGATCGGCTACACCTGCGCGACCCTGACGCGACAACCGACCCTGACCCACTCCGCCATGTCGACGCACGAACCGGAAGGGACGCACGTCGCGATCCATTCCGTCTGCGTCGCATCTTCGCACCGCCATCGCGGGATCGCGAGCGCCCTCTTGCGCGAGTACCTCGCCCGACTCGACCGCGAGGCGCGGATCGAGAGCGCCTTGCTGATTGCGCATCCGGAATTGGTCCCGCTTTATGAACGAGCGGGGTTCACCGTCGTCGGACCGAGCGCGGTCGTGCACGGTGCGAAACCGTGGGTCGAACTGAAGCGCGAGTTGTTGGTGTCCAAACCCGATGCTTCCTCCTCCCCCGCGGCTTCATCTTCTTCCTTGACGGGGCCCTCATCGAATCCACAAACCGAAACGCCGGCCCCGGAGGAGGAAGGGGAGGTCCGCTCCCCCGGCCGATTGCTCGGGTACTTCAAGGGCGGGATGGCCGACCTCGTCGATCCAAAAGACGGCACCAACAAGGTCAACTTGTACTGTCCGCGAGCCGAGTGCAGGTGTCTGCTGCTCCGAGCAGGAGCGGGAACTTGGGTGCAGGGAACGACCAAGCACGATATCGAGGCACGTCTCCGAGCCAGTAGTCGTCTCTTCCCCACTGTTCCTTGGGATTTGCTTCCTTACCGCAGAGAAACTGACTAAACTCTCTCTCTTTCATACCGCCTTATTCTCGTTTTCGCTGCCCGACCACCACCGCCACGCAGCTTCCGGACCTCCCTCGTCCCATCTCGGCACCGCCACCTCCGAAGATGCACCTCCCCGCCTCTCAACGCGGCCACGGGTACTGGTCCGTCTCTTCCCCACTCGCCTTTGAAAACATCGGCTTCTCGCGCAACGCCGCCGCCCCTTCGCCCTCTTCCTCTTCCTCAAGCGCCACTTCGCCCGCCGCCGCCGCGAATATCAAGTACCTCACCTGCGCGGATTGCGATCATGGTCCGCTCGGATGGCACGATACGGAAGGCAGGGATTTGGGACTCGAAGTGCAGGCTGAGAATGAGGCGCGTGAGGGGTCGGGAGCTGGGCCGGCGGTGAGGAAAGGGCGAGAGTTTTTGCTCGCGGTCGACAGGGTGCGGTACAAGGTCTAGAGAGGGTGTCGCGCAATCGAGAAATACACTATATGCACAGGGGGTCAATTGACTCGCGGTGGAATGACTTCCGGCTTTTTCGAGCGACTTTAAAGCCGTCGACTCGTCTTCCCCACCTGCGGTTCTTCCTCTGCTCCCATTCAATTGATGCTTGTTCAGCTGCGGACTTTTGCTCTCCTGAGCAATCGTCGAGTCCCTCTTCCGCTCCTCTCTTCTATACCACAGCACAGCTTGCACGCGATGGCGTACAGTACTGTTCAGCTGGCCCCCGGTTCTTCTTCCGAGGGTGGGGCAACTTCGCCGAATGGCGGAGCGCAGGAGAAGAAGCCCGTGGCTAAGCCGGCATTGTCTGCGAGGTACGTCTCTTGCTCTTGCCTATGCGTCTCCTGCGGATCTCGAGCGGCGGGTGGAGCGAAGGCCCTCGTGCGAGTCGCTGCGTGTCGGACTGCCGCGTGCACTCGTGTTTGACGCATGCAGTGTGAAACCAGCGCACTGACTCCGTGTACGATGTCGATCCACGCTCAGCCTCGTCCTCCTCGCCCCGCTCGACACTCCAACCGCAGACGGCTTCGACTACCGAGTCTTGCTCCTGAAACGGCACGCCAAGAGTCGGACCTACGACAGCGCACATGTCATGCCCGGTCCGTCTCTTCGTTTTCCGTGTCTACAAGTTCGTACACTGACGGAAATGCGGGCGCACGCACACGCAGGTGGGAACATTGACCCGATCGACGTGGACGCGACGACTTGGTCCAGTTTCTTTCCCGAACCGGCGCACGACAACATCCAACAGAGCAGCGACTTGTCTTCGCGGTTGACGGCGCCGGAGTTGCAAGCTCTCAAACTGTGCGCGTTGCGCGAAACGTTTGAGGAATCCGGCGTGTTGCTCCTCGAACCGGAACCTCGCCCGCTCGGGCTCAACTCGTCCGTGCTCGCATCCCTCGTCAAGAAAGTCTTGCCCGGCTCCACCTCCTCCTCGTCGTCATCATCATCGGAGGAAGCGGGAACCCCCGCAGAGAGGTGGACCGGTCTGTCAGCGGAGAAGAAGCAGTATTGGCGAGAAGAGGTCCACCGCGACGGGAAGCGGTTCGTCGACCTTCTCAGGTCTTTGGGCCACGATGCGCGACCAGCACTGAGCTTGCTCACGCACTGGTCCAATTGGGTGTGAGTGTTCGCTTTTCCAACCCTCGAAAGGACGCCCGACTGATGTCACGCCCTAACACCCGCAGCACGCCGACCCTCCTCCCGCGCCGTTTCGACACCCACTTCTTCATCGCCGTCCTCCCTCCCGCCGCCTCCCCGCTCAAGTCTTCCTCCGCCTCGTCATCGACCCCAGCTCCAACGACGCACCACGAATCGCTCGTCTCGTCCGACGGAGTCGAAACCACTTCGGCGGATTGGCTCACCCCGTCCGAAGGCGTCCGCCGCGCACTCGCGTATAGCTATGCGCTCGCACAGCAAGGTCAGCCAGCTTTAACGACCTCCTCGTCAGACTACTCGGGGGCAGCTGCCGCCTCGGAAACGCCCATCATCCTCCACCCGCCGCAGTTCAACCTCCTCGCCGAACTCGCCCAAAACCACCGATCGCTCGCCTCGCTTCTCGACCGCGCTCGCTCTTCTTCCAGTCCTACCTCCTCAACCTCGACTGCCTCCCTCCTCGTGAAACCTCGCCGGGTCGTACCCTTTACACCGCAAGTCGTCTCGGTCCCAGACGACGCAGGCAAGAAACGAAGAGCGACCGTCCTCCCTGGCGACGAAGCCTATTCGTACCCGAGCGGGATGGACTCGAGCCTCAGCGGACCCGGTCAGCGGAATCGGACGTACGTGTTGCCGCCCATGAAGGGCCAACAAGGCTTGGTGGTCGAAGGTGAGTTTTCCTTCTTCGCGTCCCCTTTACGAGACGAAGGTAGTGCTTCCCGCTAACAAAGCGACTCCTGCCGTTCTGCAGGTTGTCTCCGACGAGGCGTACACAAGACGCTCGGACCGGGTTGGGAGGACATGTCTGCCGGAGACAGTGGACCGAGCGTCGCCAAGTTGTAGTGGGTTCATGCCATCTCGTCGTCGACGAATTACGAGAATAAATTTTCTTTTCATCGATCGTTCTTTTTCCCTTACTGCCCGACGCTTCGACCACCGAGCCACCGGTCCGTCAACTCCTCTGCCGATTCCGCCTCGCGCGCGACTTCGTTCCCAACCGCAGTCGGGAAATCGCTCGGGAGGTTCATCCAGCTGTTGTGTTCGCCGGACCGGAACCCGTTCTGGACAAACTCGAGCGACGAGACGGGCGGTTGCTGCGCCAGCGGCATGCCCTGGATGGACGCGACGCCATAGTCGTCTTGCGATTTTTGATAACGTCGGAAGGTCAGTTGGAGCTGTTACCGTTACAAGCGGTACCGAGAGTAAAGCCTCACCGAAGATGAAAGTCTCGCTAGCAGAAGGTGCAAAGCTCGTATCGTCGACGTCGTAATACCGCTGCGGATCGTCGTGCACAGGCACGTGCTGCAAAGTCGGTGGGACTCGCGGCGGCGAACCGGTGGTAGTGGGGTCTTGCTGAGTCGGGTCAAAGGTGCCGTTCTGGACGAGAGCGTTCTGATACTGCGACTCGAGTTCGGCGACCGGCCGCCGGAGCTCGCCTCGTGACTGCCTCATCAGGTCCTCGATCGCTGTGAGAAAAGTACCGAGTTGATCAGTTCTTCGGTTCTCGCCCATGGATGCGGAAAAGTCTGCCTCGCTTACTGCGCGGTCCATCGTCAGAGAGCTTGCCGCGAGCTTTTGCAAACAGTTCGAGTCGATGAGCAGCTTTCGGCGTATAGTACGAACTGAGCTCGAGAGCTTGTTGTAGCCTGTTTGTAAGGAGGGGTAGATCTGTCAGCACTTTCTGCTTGCAATCGAAGCGAAAGCGACAGCGGGACGGGGGGCACGCACCAATCGAGCTCGACTTCGGTGAGCTCGTACTCGGACGAGATCGGTCCGCCCGGAGTTCCGACGCGCTGAGTCGCCCACACAGACCAGTTCGGAAGCATCTCGAGTTGCATCAGCATGTGCTGCAGACAGGTCGTTTGTTTCAAGAATTCCGTCAGTCGATGCAAAAATTCCAAACCAACGGCGCGACTCACGTGAACGAGGTGCTTGTCCTGAGACTGCAGGTACAGCTGGGCATAGAACGCCGTGAGCTTGAGGCATTTCCGGACTCGGAGCATGCTCTCTTCGCGCATCTCGAGCAAGAGAGGGTCGTCCTCCGGTTCGGCCCAGTTGCCCTCCTTGCGACTCGTCATCCTGCCGCATCGGGTGGCGGGGGGCAAAAAAAGCGTCAGCCCACGCGCTGGCCACTTGGTATGGGGATACTCTGTCACTCACAGGTACGTGTGCTGCAAGTTGACAATGTCGACCAGCAACGAGTCGTACCGAACGCCCATCAGAATGTAATGCTCGAGCGCAAACGGGTCCTGCTCGAGGTCGACGACTTCCTCGACCGAGAGGCCGACAAAGAACTGTTGGAGGTTCTGCACGGCCGTGTGGACTTTGTCGACGAGCTTCCAGAGGCTCTTGAGGAGCGGCAGCGTAGACGGCGCGTTCGGGCGGCGAGCTAGCGGTACTTTGTGGTCAGCCACACACAAGCCTCCTGCTGCTGCCTCCAGATCATTATGCGACGTACCGGTCGTGAGTTGCGCAAAGAGGCGGTGACACCCCGCCACCCAAAGCATGACGGTCGACATGGCATCGACGAGTTTCTCCGTCGTCACCGGCCGTTCGAGAATCCGTTCGAGCTCAGTCTGGAGCTCGGTTCCGGGAAAGTCTGGAATCCGGACGCCGTCGGTGATGACATACTGATCGAGTTCGGTCGTCGAGATGTACGACGGACGGTGGCATGCCGCGGCGATGGTGGCGTCGGCCAGCTGCGACAAGCAAACGAGAAAGGCGATCAGATTTTCTCGCTCCTAGGACGAGCCGAGCACCCCTCGAGCAGAGGAGAGAGAAAACAAACCTACAAAGAGAGCTGCGCCGGGTCCGATCCGCGGATCTTGCGAAGTCCGCTTCCCCTGCTCCATGTCCTCGTAGCGGATGTCAAAGTAGAGCCCCAAAGCCGATCGAACAAAGAAGCGACTCTGCTTGGGCATGATCTCCTCGTCTGCAGCAGCAGCGTGCGATCGGTCCATCAGTCAGAGGCTCCGTCTTACCTAAGAAAGGAGCTCCAGGGGAAACGACTCACAGATCAAGAGCTGCACGAGCCCGACGGTGCTATCGAGGTGCTCGATCTTGACGTGCTCAAAGAACCCATGCGACCAGCACAGTTCGCGCGCGCGACTCTCGAGTTGCCGGCACGCCATCTCGCGCCTCTCGCCGGCGTACAGGAACATGGGCGGCGAAGGGGTCCCGTCCGCGAGGCAGACGGTGTCGATGCCGAGCAGTTGCGAGTGGGGAGAAGCGCGCGCGCCGAGAGCGGCGAGGACGGCGACCGAGCACTGTTTCGTGGGCGGGTGGGGTAGGGCGCCGTTCAGTCCGGAGTCAGTTATGCGTGGCTCCTTAGGGGGGGTTAAAGTGAAACGTTGTTTGGCGAACCTCTTCTGCTGGAGTGAGCGAGTCGAGCTTGTTCTTGTACTCCCCGATCTTTTGCGCAAGCGGAAAGATGCCCGGCAATCGAGAACAACACGCCCGTACCGCAGCTGTTATTCACGCGTAAGTTTCATCGTCAGTGCACGAACCAGGCGCAAGAGAACAGTCGAGGGGGGGACTCGCCATCGAGGAGGTGAATCGTCAACACCTTGGCCATGAGCGGTTCGCCCAACCGCCAATGGACGTTACTCCTCCCGAGGTTCAACTGCCCCGCATACGGCGCCGAACTCTGCGCCGCCAAGTACCTCAACACCGTCTCGGTCTCTTCCGGCTCCATGTCGAGTCGCAAGGCCCAAATGTCGCGGATCGTGAGCCAGATGGCCGTTGCTGATGCGGCGGCGGTGACGGTCGGTTCGCTCGTCGACGGCGAGGCGAAACCGGAGAGCGCCGCGTTGGGGTGGCGAGATGAAGCGCGACGGGGGTTGTTCGAGGAAGACGAAGAGGAAGGGGGAGGGTGAGGAGGGGTCGCTTCGACGGGAGCGGAACCGGAACCGGAACCGGAACCAGAGTCGCGGCGCGCGTTTTGGGCAGCAGCAGCAGTTTTCAGCTGCCGTTCGAGCGAGGCGACTTTAGCCTGCAACGCCGCGATCCGCTCTGCGTCGCCGCCTTCTTCAATCTCGTCGCTGTTCGGCGCGGGAAGAGAGAGCGTGTGTCAGTCACTCACGGAGGGTTGACGCGGACGCCACTTGAAAGACAAGGACTTTGGGGGGGGACCGGGGGGGAAGGTGGAAAAGCCCAAAGGGGGAGGAACGCACACGTTGGTCCCTTCTGCCCATTCGCAGCTTTCCCTCCGCTTGTGACACCGCTCACAAGCCGGCCACAACCGATCGCACCGGACCCGCCGTTCCCTGTTCGGAGCGAAAAGGGGGGTCAAGAGCATTGGTCAGTCAGATCCTGATGAAGACGCCTCCCCCCCGCCCCGCCGCGTACGAGATGAGAGCAACGAGGCCCCCTGATCGCCCGAGGTGAGGAGACAAAGAAAGAGACGCACCTGCACTTCCTGCACGACTTGTCCGCGCGCTGGACAATCCTCTTGTTCTCTCCCGCTCCCGACCCCGATCCCGCAGGGGATTCCTCATCGCCGTCGTCGTTTCCTCGTCTCCTTTTCCCGCCACCCGCCGACCCTCCCCCGCCGTTGCCGCTGAAATGGTGCTGCCCGCCGCCGCTGCCACCGCTCCCATCCGAAAGACCTCTGACGGGTCCCGATCCGCTCCGACTGCGATCATCGCCACTGCCCCAGTTCCCGTTCCCGCTCCCGCCACCGCTGCTCTCTCCACCACCGCCACCACCACTGCCGTTACTGACTCCTCTTGCGCCGCCTCCCGTATCCCCCGGTCCTCCAGTCGCGGCGGATGGTTTCTTCTTCTTGTTCGGCAGAGAAATGGCGCTCTTGTTGGAAGACGTGTGGTCGTCGCCGCCGGCAGCTCGGATCAAAGACGCCAGGATCGGTAAAGGAAGATGGTGGTGGTGGTGACCCGACGAGGACGAGGACGAGGCGGCTGTTGGTCCCGTCACGGGGATGTCGGCCCCCTGTGTTTGGCGGGAATCTCGCGAAACGAGGTCGATGTCGGTGTTGTTGGCAGACCCTCGCGACCCCTTGTCGAATCCCCCACCCTGACCATGACCGTGACCGTACGACGTAGAACCGCGCGAAGTACTACTCCCCGAGGCGGAGGCCGAGGCGGAGGCCGGGGCGGAGGCGAGACTCGCCGGACTTGGATCCGAAGGGGTCGCGTACCCCATCAACCCGGCGGGGAGGAGGTTGAATCCTCCTCCCTCAGCCATCATTGTCGTCGCGCTACCGCTGCTGTCGCCGAGGAGGTCGAAAAAGGAGGAGGAGGAGGACGGTCCTCCCATCATCCCATCCCCGTCCCCGTTCCCAAGCCCGTTCGATTGCGTTCCCGAGAGTGGTTGTTGTTGTTGTCCTTGTCCAGCGACACCGCTCCAGCCCCATCCCTGTCCGAGCGAGCCCGCACTCGCACTGACAGCTGCATCGTCGGGAGTCGAGATGAAATGTAAAGGGGGCATGTGAGGTTGCAGAGCCGGATGGGACGAGAAGGGGATCGGAGTCGAGGCGGTTGCGGTCGAGAAGAGGGACGAGCCGGATTGTTGGGAGTGGGATTGGAAAGGTTCGGCGGTGTAGCAGGCGACGTCGGCCGTGGTGGCGGCGGCGGCGTCATCATCTCCAGTGCGAGTCCCGCCGTTTATCGGCAAGGCGGCACCTTGAGACGCTCGAGACAACGCGGGGAGGGGGTCTTGGCCGTGCGTCGTGGTTGGGAGAGAAGGCGAAGGGAACGAGGAGGAGGACATTTGTTGTGTCGCAAAGAAGGCGTTGGGGTCGAGGTGGGACGAAGGGAGCGAGGGAGGTGCGCCGCCTGCCATTTCGAGCATCGAGGAAAACGTCTCCTCGCGGTTCTTGGCGGCGGAGGGTTTGCTCGACTCTCGTGGCGGTGTCTTCGCCGTTGTTGTAGACGACAGGTCGGGCATGGCGGCGACGACTCTCGGTAGAGAAGGCGACGACTGGGAGCGACGACGACGACGACTTTTCGATCTCGCTGCTGCTGCTCGTCGGCGGCAGGTGGCGGTGTTATAGCAACTAGTAGTCCGACTGTTGGCGGAATCGAGTGCTGCTGGTGTTGTTGTGGGTGTCGACACCTTGACGGGCATCTGCCGGGTTGCAGCGGTTGCGTCGAGTTCTCCTCGCCCCCACGACCGCCCAGTCCAGCCCTTGTGTCGTTCGCAGAGAGACTCTGGCCCTAGTATGGCACGGTATGGTCGATCGTAGTCCCGGTCGGTCCTGCTTATAAGTTGCGGATGATGATGATGATGATGATGCTGTCTGGGGAATCGGGTCGAGGCCGAGTCGAATTCCGGCGTGGTCTAGCGCGTCGCTCAATGCACTGCCTAATGCTTGTGGTCTCTTTGACTGTAGTCCGCAGAGTCGGCGACTACAAGTTGGACGACGCGAGGAGGTGAGCGAGTGCGGAAAAGTCGGCCAGTCGAGTTGCGCGCGGAAGCACCAGTGACGTACTGTAACCCGGGGGGATTACAATCAATGTGTAATAGAGCTGATTACAACCCCCGCTTTCACGCGCTGCAGCTGCCTCTCCCCACCCGTGACTATACACTGCCAAGGGATGGCCATGTTCAACCGGAACGCACTTCCGGAAGAGTTCCAAGCCGAGCACGGCTCGATCGACTTGGAAGACTCGTCCTCGTCGTCGAAACCGTCCGCTGCTGGTGCCGCCGCCGATGACCGCGAAGACGAAGACCTCGACCTCGCCTGCGCAGGGCAGCGCGTCTGGCTCTGCAAAGTGCCCCGCTTCTTGCTCGACAAGTGGCAGCAGAGTTCGCGAGAGGGCGAGATCCTAGGCCGAGTCCGAGTCTACGACGAGTCAGTCCCACTCTCCCCGGAGCGCGAGAAAAGAGTTGACCCTCTTCTTGTGTGCAGGAAAACCCCGGACGGCAACGCCAAAATCTCGGTCCTCTTGAACGAACACTCCTCCTCCGCCGAGTCGAAACCCGACCTCAAGGGCAAACGACCACAGCAACAACCCCAAGGGGACGGCCTCCCGACCGAGTACAAACTGACGATGCAAAACACGGCGAGCAAGAACTTGTACGTGTTTGGCGAAAAGGTCCAAGATGACCTCGACTCGGGCGAAGAGGGCGCGAGGAAGAAACGGCGTGCGTTCTCCTTTCTCCCTCCTTCTTCCGGTTCCTCTTCCCCCTCCCTTTCACCTCCAAAACGGTGTTGACCGTAAACCCCCCTCTTACGCACGCAGGCATCACCTCCCTCCTCGGCACGGTCGCACACGAATGTTCCCTCACCCCGGTCCTCTCGTCCCCCTCGGCCGCGGCCGCCTACGCCCGCATCATGCGAGAACGCCACCGCAAAGCGGCCGAACCGAGACGCACCCTGAAACGACTCGAGGTCGATGACGCGACCGCGAATCGGTTGGCGAGTGGAGTCGGAGTCGGCGGGATCAAGGCGAGGGCGGCGACTTTTGCGGTGAGTTTTACGAGTTGCCCCTGCTCTAGAAAAACCCCGCTTTTTCCAAGAGAGGCTGATAAGAGGGATGTGTGTCACTCAGAACACGACCAACAAGCGCGCTAAAGGCGCCACCAACGCCGCCGGCCAACCCACCGCCCGGGCTACCCGGATGGAAAAACCTCAGCTCCTCGACGCGCTCATCTCGCACTTCCACTCGGCCCCCTATTGGGCCCTCAAATCCCTCAACCAGCACGTCCAGCAACCGCAGATGTATTTGAGGGAATGTCTGAGCGAGATTGCGACGTTGGTCCCGAAGGGACCGTATGCGAATATGTGGACGTTGAAACCGGAGTTTAAGGGGAGTTTGGGGGCGGGGGCGGGGGCGGGGGCGGGGGCGGGGGCGGGGTTGGCGGGGAGCAGCAGTACGGGAACGGGAGGGGGGCCGTCGGGGTCGGTTGGGCGGGAGGAGGAGGAGGAAGACGTCAAGCCGTCCGTGACGGCCGCTGGAGGTGGAGGTGGAAGAGGAGTCAAGAAGGAAGAGGGAGACCACCCGTCACTAGCGAACAACCAGAACGACGACGACGACGACGATGACGACGACGACCTCGAGATGGTGTCGTAGCGCGTTTTTTTTTTTTTTTTTTTTGAAGTCGGGACCAGCTGTGCCTTTCTTTTGCATTGCTTATGTGACGCACGCGCGCAGCCCCCCGAATCTCTCTCCGGATAAAATAAATCAGTCGCGGTGGGATGATATGAGCAAAGTCTGCTTGCCGGTGCGAGACAAGAGAGAGCCTCCTGAGGGAATGAATTTGAATACAACACACCAGAGAGAGAGAGAGAGAGAGTGGATCCAATTGCGATAAGGGCGAAGCTGGAGCGGGGTGGTGGTCTACGAATGCGAAAAAGAATAAGGGATGATGAAAAGGGTTCTCTATGTAGAATGGACGATCGTCGGCGCGGACAAATGGACACAAGGGGGGTGGGACTCGCCCGCCCTCCGGTCAGTCGAGGTCGTTCAGGCCAAAGCTGAACTGCTCCGCCTCCTCGGCTCCATGGACATACTCCTCCTCGTAGACGAGGTCTTCAAGACTCTCGTCCTCCTCTGCTGCCTCCTCCTCCTCCTCCTCCTCCTCCTTCCCGACAGCAGCAGCCACCTCCTCTCCAATCTCGAGATCGGGATCATCATGTCGCCTCACGACCGGATCCAACCCGGGGCACTGCTCCGACTCTTTCCGCACGATCCGGCGCCGCGTCAGAGTCCAGATGATGTCGTACCGGTCGTCCGGGTACGGAGCCGTCTTTTTCGCGCCGAGTTCGCGAGCGATCTTGTGCAGGTACGAGTGTTTCTGCCGGGGGTTGGGGGGGCATAAATCCGCGTCAGTTTGGCGCAAAGAAGCGAGTAGTTTGTATAAAGGAACCCCCCCGAGAGACCCACCCAACAAATGGCCACATCGCCCTTGCCCCCCTTTCTCGCATACTCCTCGACCCGCTCGCTGACGCATTCGAAATCGTCCGCCTCGCAACTGAGGTCGACTTGGAGGCGCAGATCGCGCGCGAGGCTCTTGACCGTGTCGAACGGGCGGCGGCGCTTGCCCGTCGAAGGGTTGTACGCTTCGGCGAGGATTAGGCCAATGTTGTGCCGGCTGTGCTTGCCCAGTTTCTGTGGGGTTGTACCACCGCGGTAATCCGCAGCTCGGGTCAGCGATTCTGGGTTGGGTGAATCGCGGCCAGGGCCTACGACAGGACTGGGAGGCCCACCTTTCGCAAGCACTGCGCCCTCTTCTTGCCCTTCTCGGACAAGCCAATACTCGAATCGCTCCGCTTCTCTCCATGCCGGAACAAGAGGATCTTGTTGTTGTACCGGTACCCCGTCGCCTCTAGGTCGGCGTCGGTGTTCGAGGTAGATGCTGCTGCTGCTTCAATGGACGAGGTTCCTGCTCCTGTGGGGTCGGCGGACGAAGTCGGAGCGGCGAGGGTACCGGCTGCAGTGAGAAGTGCGAGGGCTGTGTAGCTCCAGAGAGAAGTAGGGATCATCGCCCTCCTTAATCGCTATGCGTGTGCCTGAAGGCGGTATCGAGAAGCGAGAGAGAGTTGAATGCACCGACGAAAGCGATGACGACAAAAGGTTGATTCGGCGACCGTGGATAGTAGGAAGCCGGATCCGCTCAATTGGCTATAGTTGGGTAAATCAAGGTGTACGTCGAATCCGTCTCAAGAGTGAGACTAGAGGTGCGAATCAGGCTAGAAGGCAGAAGCGCCATTTGATTCTCGGATCTCTCGCACGTGCGCTGACCATTTTTAATAGGCAGCTCGCGCGCTATACGTCGCATCTGCATTTGTTCATAATCTCGACAGGGCGGCTTGTTCACAGATTACCACATCCAAGCTACAGCAGCACTCCATTCGCTATGTACCGCGCGCGGTCGTGACGATTTCCCATTTTTGCCACCCCAAAGGGCGCCCCCTTGTTCCAACGTCCGGACGGTGCTTCGTGCACCGCCGATGAGCGCTTACAGACACTGATCCGTCTCCTCGGGAATCGATCCTCTCGATTAGGCGGCCGTCGCGTAGTGGGTCTTGACTTCGAGGCCCTTGAGCACGAAACCCTTGTTGTATTCGTCGTCGCCGTACACGGGCCGATCCCAACTATGCTTGACGCGCGCTCGGGTAAACTCTGTGCCGTCAGGGTCAGCAGGAGAGCCGAGGTGAAAAGGCTGAAGCAGACGTGTGTAAAGAGCTCAACTCACCGAGGCCAGAGACAGGTTCTTTCGGCTGCTCTTCGGCTTTGTAGAGACCGAGGCGCTCAAGCACGGGCGAAGGAGCGACGATCCCCGTAGGCCAGTCGTGTGCCGCACGCGAAAAGTAGAAGAGCTGTCTTCGTCGTCGCATGGTCAGAGGGGTGCAGAATCCTTATGAGTTGAGTCACTCGAAAGAGAGAACTCACGCCGAGTCGGGGCACGTGAGCCTGGTCTTCTGGTGGCCTGATCACGCGATGGATGGTCGATTTGAGCCACCCCGCCGTCGCAAAAGAGAGAATATCGGCGGTCTGTCGAGGTCGTGGAGAAGAGAGGTTGAACGAAGTCAGCAGGGGAGCACCGCGCTTGTAAAGCACAGCACGGCTCACGTTGACGACGATGCTGTCAGGGACATACGGAACATGTTTCCATTCGCCATCGCTCGTCAGAATCTGCAGTCTGCGGCAGAGGTGCTGCGGTCAGTCTCGAAAGGTCGAGTTGAGCAGGCGGCAAAATGCTCGCTCACCCCTGCACGATCTGCGCAAACAACAAGGTGACAATGCCAAAATCGCTGCAAAAGGTGTCCCACGTATCAGCATGGGCAGAATCTGTCTTGGTTTGGGCGATGCCTCGCACTTACGTGTGACCGTTCAAGTACTGCTTGTCTTCGAGCTTGGCGTCGACTTCCTGCGAGTTCGGAATATAGCGCATATAGCGGAGGTGGTCCTCCGTCGGTCGCTCCCACCCATGTGCCTGGTCATTGCGTGCTGGTCAGTCGCCGGCGGTTCAAAGACGTTTCGGAGGAGAGCCTGCAGCTCACCTTGGCGAAATAGTCTTCGGGCAGCTCGAGCAGCAAGGCAAATAGGCGGAGGAGAGGGTCGAGGACTCGCGAGTGCACCTTGCGCTGGAAGGTCGCAATCTCGTCGACGAACGGTTCCAGGAAGTCGTATGCGGGCCATTCGTGCTGCAGGGACGGCACCACTTTCGGAAGGCACAATCTGCGCGCGGGCTCGAGTCAGCGCCTCTAGCCCACACCGTCCACACCCCATTCTCGGACCACAAAATTACTCACGCCTCCGAGTTGTCCTTGACGCCCGACTTGCCCATGACGCGGAACCCTTCCCGGAAACCGAAAAAGTTGCCGTTGGCAAAGTCGCAAGGGTGTTTGCGCTTCTCTTCCAGTGGGAGGTCGAGGAAGGCGTTGCCTGTAGCCCTCCTTCTAGTGTCAGCAAGCTGTAGCATCCGCGAGGCTCTGATGGGAGGATTTACCGATCGCATGCTGTCGCCTCACTTCGTCGTCCGAGATTCCGGAATTCTCGACGATCCTGCAAAGCGGTCGGCGCGTTGAGCCTCTTTTCCCTCCACGCCCCTGACTTGGCGATCTCAAAGAGACGACTCACCAGAATCCGACCTCGTTGACAGCGTAGCGGAGGTCCTCGACGAGTTCCGACTTCTTCTCTGGCCACTTGGCGAGATCGATCCGAGCCAGTTCTGCATAGTCGAGCGGTTCTTGAGTCGGAGCGGGTCTCGTCCAGGGTTTGATGTCGGGAATAGCAGAGGGCATGTTGTAGCTCCCTCTGATGAGGTGATTGCAGAAGCGGGCGATTGAGAGGCAGGGAGATTCAGCTCGCGATTCCAGCAGCCGGCGGGGAAAGACTCGTGCCTATGCAGAGCCGCGGTGTATATCGTAATCGGACTCGTGCCGACAGCTTGCCGCTCCTCTATGCCCGGGCCGGCGAAACCGGGCAAGCGAAGTAAACAGCACGGATGGCGTGCACGGCGCGCAGCAGCAAGTCAAGTATGGTGTGCTCTGTCCCGAATCACCCCTTCGAGGGCGGAGCAAGAGCGTGCGACTGTCATCGGGGACAGTCCCTGGTGCTCAGCGGAAGCATTAGAGCAGCAACGGAAGCAGTATGCTGTAGAGTCGACAGCTGTGCGAAGGAAGTCAAAGTGCACCAGCTTGCGTTGAGCGTTTTCGCGGCGCCGCGCTGATTGGCTACGCCGCGCGATGAGCCAGAGTGGAGGCGAGAAATCCGCAGCACTGCTCTCGCGCTCTTCTTGTTCTCCCTCTCGCGCTCGCCATCGCACCACCATATTTACAACTCGAGCCCTTGCTTGATCATTCACGCGCACGTATCCGCTATGAAAGAAAGCTTGGCGGGGTTCCGCATCGGATCGAGAGCATCCGTGCTTCTGCTGCTCGCTCTTCTTTGCTTCTTCCGACGCTCCCAAACCCGCTACCCTCTCGGATCCCTCGCTTCATTGAGCTAATTCAGCGACGATGAGCTACGCCTCCTCCAAAGAAGATGTCGAATCCGACATCAAGGCAGAGTCGCTTGAAGTGCCCGCTTTGTCGTTCGATGAACGTTTCGCCGCCGTGGATCGCAAAAAGCTCCTGCGCCGTATCGACCTCCGGATCATGCCCATCATTTGCATTACGTACATGGTAGTGCGACTCGACCTGAACAGTAAGCGGTTCTTCCCTAAGTTGCATGTTCCGGCGTCTTCCTTCCTCGCTGACATTTGCGAAACTCGGCAGACATCTCGAATGCAGGCACGATGAACTCAGAGACGGGACACTCGCTCAAGCAGATGTTGCACCTGAACGCCAAGCAGTGGGCTTGGGTTGTTTCATCGTTCTACTACGTCTACATGGCAGTGTGAGTCTTCGTTTTCGTCTTTCCGCCTTTTTCGTTCGCAACCAACCAATTGCTGACTCGTCCACCCCTTTCGACCGCTAGGGAGCCCGTGTGCACTTTTATGCTCAAGGTCACGTCACCATCGGTCTGGATCTCGCGCATCATGATCAGCTGGGGCATCGGTTCGTCGCTTTTTCGAGCTCACTGTCACCGACCGAGTCTGACCCTCTCCTTCCGACCTATAGTCATGGCCTGCATGGCTGCAGTCCACGTGAGTGAATTGTCCCCCTTTCACGCTCGACGCCTGCTGACTCAATTCGGACCCCGCAGAACTACGGCGGTGTTCTGGCGTGCCGCATCCGTGAGAACCATTTCGTCTTTTTCCTCGACGAGACGTGAGAAGCTGACAGTGGACCTGTCGCAGTCCTCGGCGCTCTCGAAGGCAGTTACTTTACTTCGATCATCTACTCTTGGGCGTTTTGGTACTCGCCGGCGGAAATGGCGCCCCGAGTTCTGCTTCTCTACGTCGCCAATTCTTCGGTACGTTGGCTTTTCCGAGCCAACGAAATCAGGAACCAATACTTACGTGAACTTCCAACAGTCTGGCGGCTTCAGCGGGTTGTTCGCCTACGCCGTCTCGTTCGCAAACGGACGTCTCGCAGGATGGCAGGTCCTCTTTATCCTGGAGGGTCTTCTGACCATCGCGCTCGGAGCGGCGGTCTATTTCATCCTGCCAGACTGGCCGCATGTAAGCCTGTCGCCCTGATCTCGCAGTCATTGACTGGCTGTGGCGATCTACGCATTCTAACCTTTAGCAAACCCCTTGTGCTTTCGCAGACGAGCAAATGGATGTCGCCGCTTGAACAGGAATACGTTGTCGCGCACCTGCACCGGAACGCGCCCAAGAAGACGAGCAAGACGTGGAATACTCCCGAGATCGTTGCCATGTTCGCCGACCCTACGTTCTGGCTCTTTTCCCTTTTCTGGGCTTGTGAGTCCGGCCTCTCGCACGCCCTGAAGCGAAGTCGACCCGCGCTGATAGGCACGCTGCATTGCAGGCTACGCCGTCGGTGCATGGGGCATCTCTACAGTTCTCCCTTTCGTGGTCAAAGACCTCGGAATCACCGACTCGGCCGGCACGCAACTCCTTCAGATCCCTCCCGCCGCAACCGGAGTGGCGATGTGCCTCATCTCGGCTTACCTCATTCGGAAGCTTAAGATCTCAGCTTTCGCGGTAACTCTGGCCAGTGAGTGGCAACAGCTCGTATTCGCTTTCAGACAAACTCGCTCTTCGGATGCTGACGATGCCGGAGATGCTCTCTCGCAGTTGTTGCCGGCGTTCTCGTGTCTTATATCGTGTTCATCACCGTCGACACCCCCGGAATCCGCTATGCCGCAGTGTGCGTGATCTCCGGGTCGTGTACGGCGGCGTACGCCTGCCTCTGGCCGAGACGGGTCGCTGCCCTCCGAGGCACCTCGGCAGCCGCGCTCGGTATCGGCCTCAACAACGCGATTTCGCAGTTCTCCGGCATTCTCGGTCCCCAGCTTTGGCGGTACGGTTTTTTTCCGTCTTTGACACTCCGAGAATGCCGAATCTGACAAGACGCTGCGCCGCCACTCGTGCAGGGTCGACTACGGTCCGCGTTACCTCGTCTCGGCAAAAGCGGCTACGGCAATGGTCGGCGCAAACTTTGTCCTCGTGATCATGCTGTGGTACCTTATGGAAGGTGACCTCTCGTACATGCCGCGCTGGATCAGCAAACGGGTGCTTGCGCAGACGCAGATCACGGAGGAGGATCGGGTGGCGGCGCTGCGAGGCGAAACGGTCGGCGAGAAGCGGTAGTCTATTCCATATTCCCGGTGCATGTTATGAGTTTAGCAATCAGAATGATCGCGTCTCGGTCGATCGAGAGATGAGCAAAGCCTGGCGCGACAATGGCGTTTTAGCGCAAGGAGCTTTTCATCGTGAGCTGGAGACGCTAACACTGACCATCGATACTATCAGCTGTCCTTTGCCGTCGTAAAGAGACTGTCTCCCTTTCATTTCTGGCAAGGAAGCGAGCAAAGAGAAAGAACCACACTTCGAATTCAAGCATGCCAGTCAACCCCTCGCAAACCTCCGCCTCGCCACCTCAAAGTTCAAGCAACTTTCTCCGCCGCCAACTTGCGCAGGAGCTCGCGCACTTCGTCTCCCAACACGGCGCAGTTGTCTCCCACGTCTTGAGCGCAAGCTTGAAGACTGGGCGAAGCGCCGTTGTGGTCGAGCGCCGCCGCCCGCTGCACGACCATCCTGGAAATTTCCCGCCTAAACAAGGCCATACAGGGGCACGTTGTCAGCTGTTTGGTCATCTGTGCGATGTCATTGAAGCGACTCACGTTTCCGCATTGTCCCTCTGCGCACTGCGCGCCACGAGCTTCTCGACTTTTTGCGTTCCGGCCTTTCGACGCTCCTGCAAGTCGGCCGCCTTCTCCTGTTGTTTCTTCACCAAAACCTATACATGCGTGGTCAGGACTCCTCCGTCTGCATCTCTTCGATCATTCTGACTTACCCTCCCCATGTCGACGAGCAAATCGAAAAACTCCTCGTAGCAATCGAGTGGACGCTCTTCCAGCACAATCTTGTCCGTCTCGTTGCGAGGGCGACTGCCAGGCATGCGCGAAGGGACCGGAGGACCGCGACGGCCTGCTCCGGCGGGTGCAGGCTGACCTGGCGACGCGGTCTTCTGCTGGCTGTTCCTCGCCGCAGGTCGGTTCGCGTGCGACTTCTTCTGATTCGACGCTGCGGCGGTCGCCGATTGCGCTTTTTGTCGCACGTCTGCAGGAATAGGCGGCTTCACGGGGCGCGAAGTGCCTTGTCGCAGTGCAGCCGTCCGAGTTGGGATCGCCGACCACGGCATGAAAGATTCCGGCGGGCGTTGTTTCGCTGCCGCATGCCGTGCCGGAGTCGACTGCAGAGGCCGAATATCTTGCTGACGAGGAGCGGCGCGAGACGCATGTACGGCTTCTCCGCGGTGCTGATCCGCTGCTTCAGTCGGGCCCGCGAGACCGGTCGCGCCGTGAGACGCTGGCGAAGGGATCACGGCGGGCGTCGCCGAAGTAGGCGTGTCGCTTTTGGCGCCGGCTTCTGTGTTGTTGTGTTCGTCCGCGTCGAGATCCATCGAGTCGGCGACCGGACGGCGCGAATCTGCAGATGACTAACGATCAACCTGGGCATCACACCGCTCGGACTCCAAAATGGGCGGCTTACCGGCTGCCGTGCCTCCCTTCTTGTGCGGTCTGATCACGTCCGTATCGTTGGCAACGAACTGGACTCCCGAGTCGTCGAACGGAGCGCCGACATGTCCGCGAGCTGGGCCGGGTTTTGGAAGGGGGTCAGACGGGAGCGCGCGTTGTGGTTGCTTCTCGACTGGCGCCGCGTTCGAGCTTGCTGCGACAGCTGAGACTGAAGCTGGAGCTGGAGCTGGAGCCGGAGGGACCTCGGCGCCGCCGACTTGCCGGACGGGTTTCTCCGGAGGCACCGATGTCGATGCAGAAGCATCTTCCTCGGCAGGCGCCAGGGCCGCGGCGACGCTCGGACGCTCTTTCGGAAGCACAGTCGGGACGGGGCTCGGCACCGCGACTGCGCTCGGGACCTCGCCTCCGGCTGTGCTGGGCTTGACCGCCGAAGCAGAGTCGTCCGTCTGCGGGAGGACTCGAGGCGCCGTTTCGACGTTCTTGGAGGGCAGCGGAGGAGCCGGAATGTCCTTCTGAGGGGCGCGGGTCTTGATCGCCGCTTCAGAAGTCGTTTCCGCGGGTGTCGGACCAAAGACGGCTTCGATCTCGGCGACGTCGGCGACAGCAACGTCGAAGTCGAAGTCTGCTTCAAAGATCTCTTGCTGCTCTTCTTCGCCATCTTGCGTGATGTCCATAGCCTGAACGACCTCAGCAGGCTCCTCGATCGGCACGGGCGCATTGCCAGTCAGTCTGTGTGTTGCAGATGAAATGAGTACAGGCGTTCGCCCGAAGGTCGAAACTCGAAGCGGAACAACGCACTGGTCGAGCGTCTGCACAGGCTTGGGTTTCGCAGGAGAAATGGCAGGCGATCGGATCCCGGCTCGTTGGACGCGCAGTTGCTCGCTCGCCGTCAGGTCGGCGGGCGGCGGAATGTCGTCGGCGATGCGCTTGTCTCCCTTCTTCTTCGGGCTGCGCTCCTCCTCTCTGAGAGTGCAAGAGGGGTGTAAGTGTCAGTCAAGTGTCCCTCAGAACGGGAACAAAGAACCGGTAGACTTACTCGCTGCTGGCGGCTCCGTCTGCCGAGACCGCGGCAACGACTTTCTTCGCCTTCGAACGAGACGCGCGCGTCGACTGTGCCGGTACACGTCCCTCCACATCTTCCGTAGACATCTCGGAAGCTGACTCGTGCGCTCCGGCCACAATCTTGCCGGTCGGCCTGGTCGGTCCCTTCTTTCCCGCCTTCGAGCCGCGTTCGCTGCTGCCTTTCGATCCCGGCTTGTTCTCGGCTCGCGAGCCGGGCTTACCCTTAGCCGCGGCTTTCGGTCCCGGTTGATTTGCCTTGCGAGTGATGCCGTTGCCTTTCAGCGGGGCGACCGTCTTGCCGAACTTGCGTCTGTCCGATCGGCGCTGGTCTTTCGTTGGTAGCGAGTACTGTTCCTCGTAGTCGGTCTCGTCGCCCTTGTCCGCCGCTTCCTTGTCGACTTTGCGCCGCTTGGAAGCAGGAACGCGCGCCTTCGTCTTCTTGCGTCGATTCGCCAAACCGTCGGCTTCGTCGGATGACTCGCTCAGCGACGACATGGTCTCCCTCCCGTCCTCGTCCTCGTCCTCCTCATCTTGCCGCCTGCGTTTCTGCTTCGCGGTAGGCTGCACGACCTGCTTCTTCTTCTTGTTCTGAGCGGCGCCGCGACGAGAACGAGACTGCTCTTCCGGCTCGGAATCGCTCGCCTCTTCTTCCTTTCCAGCGGCGTCTTGAAGACCCGATCGACTCGATCGTGGTTTCGCTTTCTCGTCTTGCGGCTTCGCAGGCGGGGGCGAAAGACGCGCCGAGCGTCGCGGCGGAGCTGACTTGGTCGGGGCGGGCGATTTCGCTTGTCGTGGCTTTTTCGCTTTTCCTGCCTTGCCGTTGTCATCGTTGTCGTCGGATGCCGGGGCCGGCGGCGGCTGTTTCGACTTTTTCGACTTTGCAGAGTCGACTTTGCCGGCATTGTAGTCGAGTTGATCCGGCTCGAGCTGGGGCGACGCCGATCGCTGGCGGTGGCCACCACCCCGACCGAGCCGACTCGGCGACAGCATCTCTTCCTCCTCCTCGGACTGGTCCTCCTTCCTGCTGCTGATCTCGGCGTCAAAAGCTGCCCCGCGAGCCTCCTCATCTTCGAACCCGCCGCCGAAATCGTGGTTGTTGTAGTCGTACGTCTCCAGCAGGTCTCCCGTTTCGGCCGCAGCATCTTGTTCAGTCTCCTTCGATCGACGGCGGGTCGATGCCGCGCTCTTGGCCGGCGAGCTCTCTCGAGCCATGGCTTCCAACTCGTCACGACGACGTTCGAGGTCGGCTTCGCGGGTCGGAGCTCCGTCTCCTTTGACGACGACCTTGCCCTTGGCGCCTTCGGCGCCCGTTCCGTCGGCTTGATCCACCTCGGACTCGCGACGTGGCTCGGTGAATTGGAGACCGCCGGCCTGACTCGTCCGGAGCGGTGCTTGAGCGACCTCGTTCGGAACCTCGGCGCGAGCTGGTCCCGCCGCTGAGCTCTTGCTCATCCCACCGCAGCCCGCCTTCGCCGCCGTCGTGGAAGAGGTCTGCGCGTCCGCGCTCGGCTTCGCAGCAGCTTTTGGAGCCGGCGTAGCGAAACTGTTCCCCTTCCCTGCTGGCGAAGGGGGGATGGCCGGGAAATTGCCAAGTTCGGCGCCGAGTCGGGGGTAAAGCTGCGATGGCAGCGCCCGGGGGCGGCGATAAGTCTGACCATTTGAAGCGGATCAGTAAGTCATGAGACGAGACAGGCGTACCTGCATGCGGTCCTGAAGCACCTTCTTGAGCAAACCGAGGTTGGCCTTCTCCGCCGCCACGAGCAGTTCGAGCTTGTGGTACGCCTTCTGCTTCCCCGCCAACGGAGCCGGAGCCGAGTCAATCTCCAAACCGTGATGACTGGCTTCCTTGTCCGACGTGTGCGGACGGCCGTCGATCTGGAGCGAATTGTCGGACAGGATGGTGATGCGGTAGTCGTCTTTTGTTGAGAAGGTCGGTCGCCCAACGAGTCCGATATGCGCGTGTGTCAGCGTCGACTGACGAAGAAAGCGAGGCGATCCGGAGGAGAGGAAATCATACCTTTCGCAGCATCGAGTCGGCGCACGTAGAGTTTGTGAATCGCCGAATAGTGCACGACCGCTCTCGCATCGCGCGTCTCGTCCACCGCCGCCGGGTGCCCACTCGCCGGTCCAATATCCGGCGTCCCTTTCTCCTCCAACATCCTCCGCTGGGTCATCTCGGGCGGTTCGTCGATCAGGACCGTCAAGCTGTCCCGACCGAACCAGACCGGGGTCGGGACAAAGATCTTTTGCGAGATCACGTCGGTCGCGGTCAGGGATTCGTAGTGGTGGCCTTCCCTGCCCCGTGCAACGGGGAGGAGATGGGCGCCGTCGGAGCGAAAGTCGTGAACGGAGAAAGCTTGAGCGCTGTGAACCGGGCGGGCGGGCGGGAAGAGCGGGCGCGGGTCAGACAAGAAGTGATCCAGAGTACAGGGTGAATAGGAACTGGAGATGTTGCGCACTGACCGTTTGATGTGCTGCACGCTGATGCGGTGCAAGATCTCGGTCGATTGCTCCCTCCAATCGCCCTTGTCCAACGCATCAAACAACTTGCGCAGGTCGTCCGCTTCGTTCCTCCCGTACACCTCCTCCGGGAAGAGGGCCTCCATCGCCACGAAACGCTTCGACATGGCCTGCGTCGTCGATGATTTGCGCCGACCGGGAAGCAAGCGGTAGGCGATGTCGATCATGAGAGCCGAGAGGTGCACGTCGTAGCCGCTGCGCAGGACGGTCCCCATCGTCTCACTGTTTGGGCGCATTTTTTGTGTCCCAGATGATCAGTCAATAGGAGTGAGAGTGAGAGAGATGAAAGGAAGGCCGAGACTGACAACGTGAGCAGTTTGCGGAGCGCGCTCGCGGTGGCGACTTGGCGGCGCAGACTCTCGACGAGGACGTCCAGCGCGGCAGACTTGATCTCGGGCGCGAGGACCGGGCGACCTTTATAGTCCTTGATCGGGTCTCCCGGGCCGGTTGGGTTCCCCACCTTGCTCGGAAAGACGATGTCGACGAGACCTTGGACGAGCTCGACGCCGATGTAATCCCGGTCTGCAGGGCGCGAGGGGCTCGACGTCTTGGTCAGCGTGTCATAGCGAAGGAGGTATGAGGCACTGTTGGTCGGGCGGGCGGCCGTACGTACAGGCAGAGAGGTCGTTTTGCGAGTTGGGCGCCGACGCCGGATTGCGAGTCTCGAGGTGGTGCTGATTCCGCGCACCGGTAGAGTGAGTGACGCGCACATGCCAGCGAGATACGACGTGGATCGTGCACTTACGCACAAGCCCTCGAGCAGTCCGAGGAGAACGCCTTGCCAGCCAGCGCGCGGGTCCCTCCACCTCGTGTCGTCCACCACCGCCGTCGCCCCCTTTCCTCCCTTGCCGGGGTTCAAAATGGCCGCCTCGGACACAGCCTCGTGCATCACGACGTGCATGAACTGCTTCGTGGCTTGCACGATGGTCTCGATCTTTTCCTTTTCGAGGTGGTGCGAGCGCAAGAAAGCCGGATCGACGTCGGACGAGGAGAAGAGCTTGGGATGCTCGACGGTCCAGGCAAAGAGGACATGGCGCAGGGACTTGGCAAAGTCGAGAAACAGGACCTCGTTGAACTGCGTGCCGGACGCGTCATGCACGGCAGAGTATAGCGAGTCAGTCGGTCAGTATGGAAGTGACCCCGCGGCTTGTCCGACGGAGGCGAGAGGGGGGCACAGCGTAACGTACCGTGTTGCGCCCCTTCCTGAGTCCCCTCGTCCACTTGAACGTCCAGACGAGCGCCGTATCGAGCGCCGTCGTCGTCTTGAACCCGCCGCTCTTGCTGTCGTGAAACGGTTTCACGAGCGGCGCGAGGCGTTTCAGGACGCCGTCGAGGAGCGCATCGAGCGACGAGGGCGACGACTGGGCCGCCATCGCTGACGCCGCCTGAGCTGCTCCCGCGTGTGCCTGTCTGTCTGTACGCGGTGGGAAAGGTGAGAGAGAGAGAGAGAGAGGGGAGAGGAGGAAAGTCAAAGTCACGGCATCATTTGATTCGCACACACGCTGTAAGTATGCCATCGGACGAGTCGAGCGAGTTTTCTCCAGGGATAGGATGGGGCTATAAGGTATACTTCAGCACATAGAGCGATACATGCTAGTTCCACTCGAGGGGGAGCCTTGAACGCGGCGTCCTCGTCCTGGCCTCGCCCCCGTTTCTTCACCCGCCCTGCGACCCGACCGAGCACGCGCTGTACACATCGTAGGTAGGAACTTAGTGAGTCAGACGAGTGAGTGCCTCAAGGCCTGAAAGTGATGCAAGAAAAACGGACCTAGCAAAAACCCGACCGGGGTCCGCCACCCGCCGTGAGACCCCCTCCCTACTCGTGCGCCTCCTCGTACCGCTCCAAGTACCGTCCATACAACTGCATCAAGAAGCTCGGTTTCTGTAAAAGGAGGGACGGACCATTTTTCCGCAAAGTTGAAATCAGCTCGGTTCGGTTCGGTCCCAAAGGCTTGAAGAGCTCGGCCAACTTGAGAGGGAGAGATAGAGATAGGACGGCGACGCACCTGAATGACCTTCAACGCCTCTGCAACAAAGTCTTCCTTGCTCATCGGTCCGTCCGGGTTCGAGTTGCCGTTCGGCTGTGTCGTCGTCATTCCGACGCCGGTCTTGGTGAGGACGTCGTCAACGCACGAGACGAGTTCGGCCTTGTTGATCAAGAGGGAAGCCCCGGGCGCCTGACGCTGTTGCTGCTGCTGCTGCTGCTGCTGTCCGTCTGTAGTCGACGACGACGGAGAGGAGGAGGGGGACAGCGCTCTGATCGGAGCAGCGAGAGGAGCCTCCTCCGTTGTTGGCGCTGCCGCAGACGAGTCAGGCTGGGTCTGAGTCCGTGAATCCGGCCTCGGTGCCGGTGCAGAAGGAGAAGTCGAGATCGAGTCGGGGGTTCCATCGTTCCTGTTCGCCACCTCCTTGACAACCACTGGCGCTTTAACCCCTCCTCCTCCTCCTCCTGAGCCTCCTCCTCCCGGTAGCGGCAAGCTCGAGAAGATATCATGACTCAACACCGGCGGGGCAAACATCGGCGTCGGCGTCGGCGTCGCCCTGCTTTCCTCCTTCTCCTTCGACTTTGGTGGCGGCGCGGGCGACGCCTCGGGAATCGGAACCGGAGTCGGCGAAGTAGAGGTGACCAGATCCGGCGCGATCGTCCCCGGTTGCACATCCATCGAGAACCCTTGAGGATGGACCGTCGTATGAGGTTTGGTCGCCAGATCGACGGGTGAAGATCGACCCGGCTCCGGCTCGGCGGGGGCGGTCATGCCATTCGATGCTGCCGCCGTTGCTGCGCGAGGAGAGGAAAGAGAAACAGACCCCGATCCCGACGTTGACGAGGATCCGATCCCGCCGAGCATGGCGAGGAGGTCTCGAGCGTCTCGCGGAGCTGGTTGTTGTTGCGGGGGCGGAGGGGGAGGCGGAGACGTTGGCAGAGGAGCGGGTCGAGAGGCACCGGTTGGGGCCTGCATTTGCGGAGAGTAGGGAGTGGAGTTGTAGTAGGGCGGAGCGGCGGCGGCAGGGGCAGGGGCAGGGGCGCGCATTGCCGCCGGACGAGGGGACGAGTTTTGATTGGTTATTTCGGAGCGAGACGGAACATCCGAGTCAGTGGACGCGATCAAATTTCGTTCGTTTGTTACGGAGGGGACCTCACCTCGGCAGCTGCGGCAAAGATGGAATCGAGTAGAGCCATCCCGCCTCCTCTTCCGCCTCCTCCTCCCGCTCCTGGTGAAGCAACCGACGGTGGCGACTGAGCCTGCTGCTGAGTCGGTAATCGTGCAGCTTGTGGAGTGGGCGAAGCAGCCGCAAAGAGTTGCTCGAGAGTGGCTGGGAGTCGTTGCGTTTCCGAGTTCGCGACGGCCGGTGATGGTGCTGCCGCCGCTGCGGGTCTCGGAGACATTGTTGCCGAAGCAAAGAGCGCATCGAGCGGGTTCATTCCCGCCGTCGTTGTCGGAGGAGGAGGATTCGATTGCTGGGCCGGCAAGGTGGCGGCGGCAGGGGTGGGCGACGCGGCGCTAAAGAGCATATCGACCGAGATAGGTTTCCCGCGCGGTAGGCCCGGAGCGGTCGCTTTCGCGCCTTCGCTGCTCGCGGCTCGAGCGCGAACCCTGCGAGCGAGGGGGATCCGGAGGTCAGTTGGCGGTCCGCTCGAGTGAGGGAGGGAAAGATGGAGGGCGCACTGCTCCATTTGGCGACACAACTCGTGCCTCTCCTTCTCTTCAAACACCCAGATCCCGGTAGCGCGATCTATCAACGTGGGCGGTTTTAGTTTCGGGACAAATTCGTTCCCCTCGAGAGAAAAAAGAAGGCAAGGGATGGAAGGGACGGACCTGCGTCTTTCCCGCTCTCGTAGAGGATGAATTCTCCTCCGACCTGAACTTCACTCTCCGGGGTCAAGAACTCTTGTACGTATTCGAGTCCGTTGCGGTTCAAGACGAAAAAGCCGTAATGCGGTGCCGTCGTCCTGCGGGCGCGGGTGTGGGTCAGCACAAAGCAGGAAGCGATAGGGAGGAGGGATGACTGACCGTGAGAACAAGAACATGGGGCCTTCTACGCCGGTCTTGACCCAGCCGTGTCCCTTGTTGTCGTAGATGCTCGCATAGCTGGTCGACGCGACGATGCGGTCGATTGAAGGATCGTGCCGCTGCAGGTTCTTGAGGTTCAGCTGCCGCCGCAGCTCGTCTTTCGTCGCCATTCTCTTCGTGTGGACTATGCAAAGTGCGTGTGCGAGCGGTGAGGGCGGGAGGTCGAGAACGAGTTGAGTCGTCACCTTCTCCGCCTCTTGAACTCTTGCTCCACGCTGCTCGCTCGAGTTGAGCCTGGCCGATACACGCTAGACAACTAAATAAGCGTTCTGAATCTCGCCCGCTCTGCTAGACTACGCACCGCTTCCTCCAGGGCGAGGCAGCTCTCCGGCTTCTGTCGCTCTTCATCGGACCTTCTCCTCCTCTGCTCACCTCTCCGCCGGTCTCCGCATTCTGCCACCATGCCGACGCCCGGCAAGTTCCTTCGTGGACGAGTCGAAACCGACTACAACATCAGCATGTCCTGGGAGTTCGAGGCCAACCTCTCCGACCTGCCGCCAGAAGGGATCAACGTCGGGCCAGACAAGCTCGGTTCCGTGCCGTTGCGCGGTGATTGGTCTTTCAGCCTCTGCAACTAAGGCGATGATCTGGACATCGAAATCGAACATGGTCAACTGGCGTGTGCTGCTTTTGGAGAACGCGTCACCGTGACTTTCGAATTTGCCTACTTTGTCAACGGGGCTCTGCGTCAAATCGAAGCCGCATCATGGGGTGCCCCAAAACCGCATCCTGAGCTCGAAAAAGATGGCACGGTGTACACCGGCTACAAATTCTCCCGTTCGAAAAAGAAGCTCGCCACCGACGGGAAGTTGCCGCACGCGGTGCAGAGCAGCCTCCAGCAGTACCGCTTCTCGATCATGTTCACGCAGGAGTCAGAGGACAATGTCGCGCGTCTATACCGCACACCCACGTCTGACTCGGCAAAGGCCCTGCAGCTTGCAAGTGCGCCAATTTTCGTTTGTTCTCCGCCGGCGACTGCTAACTGATCATTCATCTTCCAGAGCTTTCACATTCGCCTCTCATGGATGTACGCTTGCTCTTTAAGCGCGCTGACGACGTCGAACTCGAACTGTGGACGACGGCGGACTTCCTCGGCAAAGCGTCCGCCTACTACAAAGCTCTTTTCGCGTCCGGCGGCACGGAAACGGTCACGCGCAGCAGGTCGAAACGCGCACGGGGCCCGAGCGTCGTCTCCGAGCAGAAGCCTTTCGCTCCCGGCAAGAGCCCCGATCCGAAGGTCGACTGGGAAGATTCGGACGACGAGACAGACAACGTTCTCGTCGAACGCAACTGGATGAACTGCACGACAAGGAAGCAAGACACGGCCGACTTCGACTACCAAGAAACCGAGGTCCGCGAGACCGCCTACTCGACCATGTGCGCCGTCCTACTCTATCTCCAGACCGGTCACATCAACTTTGCGCCGCTCCGTTCGTCGCATGCTTTGCCGCCTGACGAGGTCGTCTTGGAGCGGAAGGCCGCGCTCGTCGACGCCTTGGAAGAGCACCCGACTCTCCCTCCTCCCGTGTCGCCCAAATCTGTCTATCGCCTCGCCCACCTTCTCGAGCGCGAGGAGCTTCAAACGCTGGCGCTCGACTCGTTCGCTTCCAACCTCACCATCAGCGGCGCTGCCGTCGAGCTCTTCAGTCCCATCTCACTCGCGTACGACAAGCTTCGCAAGGTCGTCGTCGCTTTCGTCGTCAAGAACTGGAAGGAGGTCAAGGCGACCGAAGCGTGGCAAACGGCGCGGGCCAAGGTGACGAGCGAACCGACCGAAAGCGCTGCGCAGGTCACGTTCGACCTGTTTGCGGCGATCGAGAACGTTTGACGGCTCCTTCAGGTGGCGGATACGATTCGAGGGTGGGGTTCATGTGCGGAGACTGATCGCTTGCTCGCGCTTGAAACAAGCTTTCTTTCTCATTCTTTGTGGCCATCGCTTTCCTTCTCACCCAATCATCTGACTCTCTCCGGTCCGTCGTGGCTCGTCGTATGGCTGTCTTTGCGTAAGGCGGAGTCTCTGGAGCGAAGGGTATCGGGCGGAAAAGCGAAAACAAGGAAGCTGAAAACGAGAAAATCATCTAGCTACTTCCGGGATGAACGACTTTCGGGATGAACGACTTTCCGCCCTGACGTCCGCCGCACTTTGACACCTCGCGCCGCCTTGCTCTGCGGCTCAGTTTGCTTAAGATTGTGCTCCGGGATTGATATGAGCTGGAAGATATGTCTTGCCGGCTCGAAGCTTGCTCGGAAGCTGGGAAGAATGCGCTACGGACGCTCAAACTTTGGTCCGCCGCTGCGTCCGCCGGTAGACACGCCGCGCCGCTCAAACCGCCGCTCAATCCGCCGTCTGCTTGAGGGGCTATCCGCCGCTGGATCCGCCTGCGAGCTCGACGTTCGATCCGCTGTCCGCCCGCCAATCCGCCTGCCAATCCGCCCTTGCCACCGCCGCTTTTATTTCCCTGCCTCGACACGACTGCTACAGCCTGTTCTAGCCAGCGCTGCTTTACGCCCTTAGGTCCCTTTGCTCATTCGCGTACCGTGAGTTGCTTGAACAGCTCTCTGCCTGAAGCGTCCGGCAGAAACCTCGCAAGGCCAAGTCCGCATTGCCACTCCTTTTTGTGGCTTCTTTCAGCACTGGACACGCCCTGTCAGATGCGTACGCCCCCTCACCATCCCCACTTAGCTGGAAACGTTCGAAGTAGCGCTGGTCCGCGCCACTCCGCCCCACCATCTGCAACCGCTCGGCGGGAGGAATTCGCCTCACGCGCAAGGCCTGGACTCAAGACAGCGCGGCCGCTTTGGGCTGCTTTAGGGCCAGAGCTGTCTACATCCCACTGCTGCTGATAGTCTCTGGCTGGAAGGGGTTTTTAACCGCGGGAAAGGAGGAGACCATTGCCTGCGCGGAGGTGGCAAAATTGCTCGAGCCCGCATCACTTGTTTTGCTGCTTCGGGCAAGCTGAGGATTGCTATATCTTTGGAGCAGCGTCAAAAGCAAAGGCTATCTAGCATGGCACTGTTCCTCCGAGCTCGCAACGAGCACCCGCAGGCGCAGAAGCAGTTTGTCCGCTCCCTGACGGTTCATTCTCTGGGTGCTTTTAAGCTGCGGGCAGAGTAGAACACTCTCCAGGATCCAGCAGCAAAGCTGCGTGGCCTGCAGAAAGTATATGCCGGAGCGCATGCGGTGTGAGTACACCGGTACGCTGGGGTGGCGAAAGGGCGGATATTACGGCGGATCAAGCGGCGGACCGAGCGGCGGACAGCGAATCGACGGGCGCGCACAAGGGCGGATCGAGCGGCGGACCGCACCTCGAGCGGACGGCGGATCAAGAGGCGGCCGCCCGGCGGATTGAGCGGCGCGGCGGAGCAGCAGGCGGATGCTCCGGCGGATCTCACTTTGAGCGAGCGCAGCGTCGTCTATAGGGCGTATCCAGACCGACTGCGCGGTGGCGTTGGTGAAGTAGGATGTGTTCTATGCTATAGCATAATCTGAGCGAAATCGAACGGGTGTGTAAGGCTCTAGGGGTATCCGCCCGAAGGGGCTGCAAAACCGACATACCGCTCTTCCGGCCGTCGCCTCGCTTATACTTCGGAGAGTCGCACTCTACACTTGTCTAGGCGAGCGAAGACAGCGTATTGCTCCAAAGTGTAGGCTAGGTAGAGGGCCAAAATTTACGCCGATACGCATCCTTTCATGAATCCGCGCTGGCGGCTAGTTCGCCTTCGACCCGTCGCTTTCCTGCTTCACGCCCGGTCAATCTACCACACGAAGCCTCGTCAAGCGCGCTCTCCGCCCATACGTCTGACCGGAATCGCCCCGCGACGCGACGGAACCGACCTCGACCTCCTTTAACCCTCGAACTCTTCCGCCTTCACGGGCCGCCCAACACGCGGTGATGCCCGAGCCGGTCGTACTGCTCGATGGCGCAGTCGAGTACGAGGACACCGTCAAGATTAGCTGGAACTTCAAAGCCAACTTGTCCGAACTCGGGCCGAAAGGAATTACCATCGCAGGGCCAGGGCGAGTGCCGCTACCAGGGAATTGGCAGCTCCAGCTGAGGGACGAGGCCGATGATCCGGACGAGCTTCGCGTGTCGTTTCAACACGGAGCCTTGCCAGTCGGGGTTTTCGGCAAATCAGTTATCGTCGACTCGAATTCGCTCGGGTCGTTGGCGCGGACAAGCGACTGCTTCATGAGATTACCTCGGACGGAGGGTCGCAACCAGAATTCGGTCGCAAGTCATCAAGATCCAGGACCGGCTACTCCTTCTCACTGTGGCGACGCAACCTTGCGGCGAACGGACTCTGGCCGACAGGCGAGCAGAACAGCGTGCAGAGATACTGCTGCACGCTCGTCCTTAACCGCGACCTTCAGCTGGACACCGCTCGAAGCCACCATACTCCAACAGGTGACGTGACGAAAGCCCGGGGCCTGGCCGGCAAGTCCTCTCCATGATCTCCTGCCGTTACGCGGCGCAATGCTAACCCGGTGTCTCTCGCCCGCTAGCCACCGTACATACAAGGCATGCAGACGTCTGTCTAAGACTTCGACGACGTGATGACATCGAACTCGAGCTCTGGACCTCCTCGAGACTGCTTGCGGTGGCATCCGACTACTACAAGACCTTGCTGGCTTCCGGATGCGCCGAGACGGTTCCCTCCGGCTCCAAGTGCACGCAAAGCGAAGGACCGTCTCCCATCGAGCAGAAGCCGTCTCTGCAAGGGAATCCTGCGCAGCCGACGATTGATTGGCACGATTCGGACGACGAAACGGACGATTTTCTCGTCGAGCGCGACTGGTCTGGGTGCAAGACCGCCACCGGCGACTTGACCGACCTGAATTATCAACGAATTGACGTCCGTGAGACCGCCTACTCGAGATGAACGCCGTGCTCCTCTACCTCATGACCGGCCACATCGAGTTTGCACCGCTCAATTCTCTTCTCGAGACGCGCAGTCAATATGAGACTGGCTCGCGACAAGCGCTCCTCGACAAGCACGTGACCAACTACCCGACACTGCCCCCGCCGGTGTCGCCGAAGTCGGTCTATCGCCTGGCCCACCTTCTCCAACGCCAAGAACTACAACAACTCGCCCTCGATGCCCACTCGACGAGTCTCACGATCGAAGGGGCGGCGCGCGAATTGTTCGGTCCCGTCTCGATTGCGTACGCCGACGTCAAGAAGGTCGTGCTCGACTACGTCGTCGAAAATTGGGAGGACGTGCGGGCGAGCGAGTCTTGGAAGGAGATGCGCGCGAAGGCAACCGCGGGCGAGATCGAAGGCGCCGCGCAAATCTCCTTCGATCTCCTCAGTGCGCTGCATGAGAAAGATTAGGTGTATGCACGTCCCCAGAAGCCAGCGTGCGCCCTCCTCAATCGCTCCCCTCCTCGTCGTGAAGGAGACCCGCTTTCGTCTCTTTGGTTGTCGCTTGCGCTGCTCGCTGCAATGCATATTGCGCTTCTCCCTGCGATGCGTTCTCCTGTCCCTCTATGCCAAGCCATTGATCTTGTGCTAGTGAGCCCGACTTGGCGTGCAGATGACCGAGGCAGAAAGCCACTCGAGAGAAAGAGAGGAACGGCGACTAGAACGGTTGCCGGTGCTGTCATTGAGGTTACGCATGTCATGCATTGCCCATCCCATGCGGCACATCTCTCTTTTCACCAATGCCGTACGGTGCTAGCGGCGTAGTTCGTCCCTTTCTGTTGGTCCTCTGTCGATTTCTGACGACGTGCTCGTGTTGCATAGAGCTAAAGGCGGCCTTGCGGCAACACGATGGTATATACAGCCTTGGACTCGAAAGAAGCCCAAGATCTCGAGCTTCGGCCGAAGTTTACGGGAAGGAGAGTTGAAAGTCGGAAACGGGTAGAAAGCGCTGTAGTGTCGGGTGCGGCGGCGGATCGCGGCGGATCGCGTAGAGTGCAGAGACCAGATAGCACATAGCGTCGGATGGGCCAGAATGTCAAGAAAGAATCATTGACTGCAGCGTGAAGACGTCCCAGCTTGGGGAAGGGCAACGAGGTGACGAAAGCGGAAGCGGAGGAGCAGATTCTCCGGAGGTAGCCAAGATGGCAAAGGACCAGCTTCCAAAGTCGCGGTCGTCCACTCCTGCCACGTTCGATTCGCTCTGACCTGTCCGAGCCAGAATATAGCGAAGATTTGGCCTCTTCAACTGGGCCACTTGATGAAAAGAGCCGAGGACAGGCTGAAGGGGTGTAGACTCTCCCAAGCGACAAAGCAGTAGAGCAAGCTGAATCATAACTTCCCTGACTACTCCCGCTAGGTTCTCGAGAGTGTATAGTGAACGGGGAGAAGTCGAGGTAGCTTGATTGGTTCGGCTCCTCTCTTGACCTTCGACCACAACCTCGCCTGCCGGCCAATCGCCCCGCGCGTACGTGGCATACACTTGGCGGGGGGGTGCTCAATCAGCTCGACGCCCCGCTCTAAATCGCGCGCCCGACGCGCGGCGGCTCGCCGAGTTTTGTTGCCCTTCATCTTCTCTCGGCGGATTTCGAATTCGAGCGGCAAGCGACACAAGACTCGCCATCTGCCACTATGCCGACGCCAGTCCGGCTCCTGAACGGAAGAGTCAAAGCCGACTACCATGTCGTCACTTCGTGGGACTTCGAAAAAGCGAAGCTCTCCGACCTGCCGCCAGAGGGGATCCAGTTCGAGCCAGACAAGCTCGCGTCTGTCCCTTTAAAAGGTGATTGGTCCTGCAGCCTTTGCAGTGCAGGCGATCAATAAACATAGGCATCGATCATGGTGCTCTGGCGTACGCTGCGTTTGGAGAACGCGTCACGGTTACGGGGGAATTTGCCTACTTTGCCAACGGGGCCCTGCGTCAAATCCACACGGCATCATGGGCTGCAGGAGAAGCTGAGCCGGCGCGACAGGACAACAGTAGGACGCACACCGGGTACACTCTTCGGCTCGAGACAAGCGAACTTGCCGCGGACGGACAGCTGCCACACGCGATTCAGAGTAGCGTCCAACAGTACCGCTTTTCGATCATCCTGACGCAGGCGCCAGAGGACGATGTCGCGCGTTTGTACCGCACTCCTACGCTTGACTCAGCTAAGGCTTTGCAGCTTGCGAGTGCGCCCACTCTCCTCTCAGTATGCGTTGTCGTGGAATGCCGGCTGAATCATTGGCGTTACAGAACTCTCGCACTCGCCGATCATGGACGTACGCTTGCTTTTCAAACGGGCTGACGACCTCGAACTCGAACTGTGGACGACGGCGGACTTCCTCGGCAAAGCGTCCGATTACTACAAAGCCCTCTTCGCGTCCGGCGGCACGGAAACGGTCACGCGCAGCAGATCGAAACGGCAGCGAGGCCCGAGCGTCGTCTCCGAGCAGAAGCCTTTCGCTCCCGGCAAGAGCCCCGATCCGAAGGTTGACTGGGAAGATTCGGACGACGAGACGGATGCCTTTCTCGTCGAGCGCGACTGGATGAGCTGCACGACTACGAAGCAGGATACGGCCGAGATCGACTACCAGCAGATCGAAGTCCGCGAGACTGCGTACTCGACCATGTGCGCCGTCTTGCTTTACCTCCAGACCGGCCACATCAAGTTTGCGCCCATTCGTTCGTCGTACGCTTTGTCGCACGACGAGGTCGTCACGAAGCGGAGCGCCTTGCGGACGAAAAGCTTGAAAAAGCACCCAACTCTCCCGCCTCCCGTGTCGCCCAAGTCTGTCTACCGCCTCGCCCACCTCCTCGAGCGCGACGAGCTCGAGAAGATGGCGCTCGACTCGTTCGCTTCCGACCTGACGATCAGCGGCGCCGCCGACGAACTCTTCAGCCCCGTCTCGCTCGCCTACGACAAGTTGCGCAAGGTCGTCTTCGACTTTGCCGTCAAGAACTGGAAGGAAGTCAGGGCGACGGAGACGTGGAAAGCGGCGCGGGCGAATGCGACGAAAGGACAGGCGGAAGGCGCTGCGCAGATCTTGTTCGACTTGTTTGCCGCGATTGAAGTCACTTGAGGCAGTTCGTAGCCGGGTACGGTTCGTTGGCGGTCATCGGCGGAGACTCGACGCTTACTCCTTGCGCCACCTTGCTCGAAATTCGGTCTCTCCCTCTCAATTCTTGCGGTCATCACTTCCCTCCTCGCCCCTTTTGTCCGCCTTCTTGCCATTTGTTGTATTTCCATTGCATTTCTGTTGCCGCGGCATTGGAAGGGTGAAGTCTCCTGCAAAACAGGCACACGATCAGTGAGAAACTGAGAAAATCCACCTCACCAAAAGTCGTCCCCTGCCTCATTTCGAAGAAATACCGGTCCGTTTGAATCGGTCTAGGTCACGAAGTTGACTGTTCCAAGGTGTAAGCTGGATAGACTGCAAAAAATTCACGCTGCTTCGGCCTTACCGCCTCGCCGCATCCACCTTTGCCTTCCTCGCCGCTTCCTGCACTTTGATCGCCTCGTTCTGCTGCTTGACGCGGTGCAACGAGCGCACTATTCGCTCCTCAGGCGCCTACTGCTCGAATCTCGTTCGACCCAGGCGCGTCGACGTCGACGTCGTCGACCGGCGCTTCTTCGCCTTCCAGACAGCCCGAACGCGCGACTATGCCCGAGCCCGTCGAGAAGCTCGGCGGGCTCGTCAAGCACAAGGACGCCGTCGAGATTCGCTGGGATTTCAAAGCCAACCTGTCCGACCTTGCGCCAGAAGGGATCACGCTCGAAGCGCCCGAGTCGGTGCCGCTGCCGGGAAGCTGGAAACTCAGGCTGAAGAATGAGGAAGACGATCCAGACGAACTTGAAATCTCCGCTAATCATGGATACCTGCCAGTGGGGTCCTTCGGCAAATCCGTCATCGTCGAATTCTGGTTCGCTATTGTCGTGGGCACGGAGAGGCGAGTTTATGAGTACTCGTGGGGCGTCGGGCCAAACCCAAACCAAGATCACGATACCGGCGACTCCTACACCGGCTACAGCCATTTGGTGCCGCGAAGCGAACTCGCCGCGAACGGCCGTTGGTCGACGAGCGAGCAAAACAGCGTGCAACGGTACTGCTGCGCGCTCACCTTGAAGCGCGACCTTCAGCTGGACACCGCTCGAAGCCACCATACGCCAACCGCCGACTTGACGAAAGCATTACGCTTGGCCGGCAGGTCTGCTCCATACTTTCCTGCATTTGCCCAGTGGCAGCGCGATGCTGATCCCACTTCTCGTGCCCGCAGATTCCTTTCGTACGAGGCATGCAAACGTCTGCCTACGGTTCCGTCGACTCGATAACGCCTATCTCGAGCTCTGGACTACCTCGGGGTTGCTTGCCACCGCTTCCGACTACTACAAGACCCTCCTGGCTTCCGGATGCGCCGAAACAATCCCTGCTGGTTCCAAGCGCAAGCGCGGCAAAGCTCCGGCGCCTGTCGAGCAGAAGTCGCCTGGACAAGGCAGTCCTGCACAGCCCACGATCGATTGGCAAGACTCGGACGACGAGACGGACGACTATCTCGTCGAGAGCCGCTGGCCCGGGTGCGAGATCGTCGATCGCGACCTGGTCGACTTGGAATATCAGCAAATTGACGTCCGCGAGACCGCCTACTCGACGATGAACGCCGTACTCCTCTACCTCGCGACCGGTCACATCGACTTCGCACCGCTCAATTCTCTGCTGCTCACGCGGGATCAAGATGACGGTCCCGCGCGTCAAACGCTTCTCGACGAACACGTGTCTGGGCACCCGACGTTACCCCCGCCCGTCTCGCCCAAATCGGTATACCGCCTTGCGCATCTTCTCCAGTGCGAGGAACTGCAACAACTCGCTCTCGATGCCCTTTCGACGAGTCTCACAACCGAAGGGGCGGCGTGCGAGTTGTTCGGCCCCGTTTCGATCGCCTACGCCGATGTCAAGAAGGTCGTGCTCGGCTACGTCGTCGAGAACTGGCAGGAGGTGCAGGCGAGCACATCGTGGAACGAAATGCGCGAGAAGGCGACAACGGGCGAGGTCGAAGGCGCCGCACAAATCCTGTTCGATCTCCTGAGTACGCTGCAGGAGAAGGATTTAATTTGCGCAACCCCCAAGAAGCAGACGTAGGATCCTCCTTGAACCTCTGTCTCTTGTGAGGAGAAACTGCTTTCGTCGTGTTGGTTGTTGCCCGCACTCGTTCCTGATACGCATGTTGCGCTGCTCCCTGTGATGCGTTCTCCCGTCTTTTCACACGCGGACTCGCGACAAGGGAATAGGCCGTTGTTCGCCTTTCCGCCGAAGCTCGCTATCTCTCCGCTTCGCCGCTTCTCCGTTTGCGCCTTTCTGAGCACGGGTCCCACCTCAGTCACCCGAGAAAGCAGGGCGCTCTGTCTGGCAGCATTCGCTGTTGGGTCTGAAGAGGGGTCTCAATACTAGTCAATGAACCAGTGCGAAGCGACACGCAAAGTAAACAGTTCTTGAATAAAATCAGACGCTACAACGAAGGAAAACGCTCTAAAACTGAAGTCCTCACCAACGTTTCATAGACTGGCGGTACCGCACGGCAGCACGCAGACCCAGCGAATGCGCAGCTGGTGGGTACAGATCCAGGTGAGGAATCTCAAGCGGTGCGGCGCCGCGGCCGAACAGTTCCTCCGCCAGAGCTTTAGCGGGATCTACAGGCTGGGGGCTGTTGGCTGCTGGAGACTCGGGAAAGGGCACAATGTAGTCTCGTCGGCTTGTTTGAGGATCATGGAATTTGTCCTGTTTGCAGAGTCCGCGTAATGAGTTTCGAGTACGGGTCCTTTCCACTTTTGCGGTCGGTGAATGAAACCAAACCGTAGGGGGAGACAACACCGCACCATAAAACCGTCAACTATAAGAGGTGTCCAGTGTTTCTGCAGGAGAATGGTGTGGTCAAAGGATGAGAGAGGTGCATCAAGAGACCCGGAAAAGCTTTGACTCACAACGTAGTTGAGAGTAATGAAGTATCCGTCCGCCTGGCTAATCCGCCTGGTCTCTTCTGCTATCCAAACAAGGAGAGCCACAAATCTGATTTTGCTATGGTGCGACTGACCTTCGTACCAATCACGGACTTTTTGCGTGCAAAGCCATTCAAGGGTGTTGTGCGCTTTTTGCTCAAGCGCAGCCTGGCTGTAATCCGACGCAACCTGGTTGAGGCCCAGACGGACCCACTCCTGTATGGTTTGGGCCATGCGAAAAAGGATATGAGGAGTGGTTGGGTCAACCATAGCGGCTGCTGCCTGCAGCTCGAAAGTCTCGGTGCCGGTCAAGACGAAGTGATGTGACGGGTAAAAAAAGAGGCGGGCTTTCATGGAGCAGGGGATGCAGGTTGGGCAGCTCCCAGGAGCGTTCCCGGAACGTAAGTGGGCATTGAATGTGGGGATTGGTGCGCCGCTGCAGAAGGGCCGTCAGCCTGCAGGCGTTCGTGCACACCAGGAGCTTTCGAGCTTTGAGGAAAACCTCGCTTCACTTGCCATTCGCTGTGCAGTAGGGGTTCGGGCAAGCTACCAGAGATTGAGAAAAGGTCAGCATCTGAGCTCTGTCATGACCCAGCATAGGCGGGTCGGCTGGTCAAGGACCGGGACAGACCATCAAGGCAATCCAGTCATGAACCCCTTCACTTGCGGGAAATCCATATGTCATGATGGATTTGCCCAGTTCATCAGCTTCTGCATGGAACTCCTTCATGACCTCGTAATAGAGTTGACCAGTACAAGGCTTAGTCAACAGCCAAAGATGCAGCACCGAAAAATTGAATGCTGCCGCGTGCCGGTCAAGCCATTGCCTCCACAGCCCATCGTGCACTAATACTCCCTGCACCCTGCCATAGAGCGCAAACATGGTCTCGATCTCGTGGTGTAATCCCTGGACGTCCTCGGTGGTGATTGGCAGCCGGTCGAGCTGAAGAGTGATTGGGGGTTTCTGTCGATACTTGAGAATGGCCGTGGCGACACGGCGATACATTTCGCCCATATCCGGACCGACGTTCCACAGCTGGGAGGCATGCTGTTCGACATGCGTAGTCCTCGACATGGCTGCGACTGAAAGAAAAAGCAGTGGAGAGGGCAAGGCTGAAGTTGTCCCCCGTTTGTGCGCGCACGCCATTTCGGCTTTCCCGCGGACTCGCAAGGGGAGCGCGCACAGCGCCCACGTTCCACATTCGGTACACTGGGCGCACTCCACTATACGCATCGGACTTCTGGCGATCGACGACGTTGCGGCATGGAAGAAAAAAAACTTGAGAAGGCCAAGCTTGCTGACGGGAAGCATCAGCAAGTCGAGCTGTAGTGACAGGCGTTCGGACAAGGGGGTTGCGAGGGGCGTAGCGGGACAGGTTGAGCGGCGTGACGATACATACGTTTCAAGGTGTAAGTGGATAGAGTGCAAGAATTTCGCGCCAATTGGTCTTCATCGCGCCGTCGACGTCGACCTCGTCGACGGGCGCTTCTTCGCCTTCCGGACTGTCACCACTGCGGCTATGCCCGAGCCAGTCGAGGAGCTCGGCGGAGTCGTCAAGCGCGAGGACACCGTCGAGATTCGCTGGGATTTCAAAGCCACTGTCTGACCTTTGTCCACAGGGAATCGACCTCGAAGCGCCCGCGTCGGTGCCGCTGCTGGGAAGCTGGAAACTTGTTCTCTTTTCCCACTCGGGCCTGCAACAACGGAATGGTTCCGCCAAAGCTCACCACCTTCACCTTCACCGCTCCGCCTTTTGCCCGTTTCCGAGCACGGTCCCCACCTCCGCTCAGTTACTGGTTGTATTGCTTTTTGGGTTTTCAAATGAGTCCAAAGCTGTAGAGTCAACAAATCGGAGCAAAACAACACGCAAGGAACAGATTTTGAAACAAACAAGACGCTACAACGAAGGAAAACGCTTTGAAGATGACTTGTCACCAGCGCTTCACAGCCCGGCCGTACCGCACCGCAGTGCGCAGACCCAGCTCAGGGTTGGCGCGACGACTGCTCGAGGGAGAACTCGAGTGGACCGCAAGTGGAGAGCTGCTTCGGCCCAGCACTTCCTCCTCAAAAGCAGACTGGGAATCGAACGAGTTGTTGTGATGGTGCGCAATTCGCGCATCGGGCTCGCTGCTTGGAAACAGTGGGATGGGAACTATGACATCTTCTGGATCGTCAAACACGCGGATCTATTTAAATAAGCTGTGTGAGATGTACCGAGCTTGGTACAGAACGCCCCGGAATTTGAAAGGCCTGCGAGCCGAGTGACGCACCAGGAAGCAGTCGATATACAGCGGCTTCAAGTGCTTCTGTGCACAGCAAGGACTTCAAAGTCAGCAACCCTGTCATCGGAACAACTGCATGTGGCTGTCCTGACTTACGACGTAGTTCAAGGCAATGAAACAGCCGTCCGACCCGCCGATCAGCTTCGTGTTCGTTGCTATATACTGAAGCCAAATCACGAAGGCGTTTCTCCACGCGTCCTCCTCCAAGCCATTGTACCAGTCGCGGGCGCGCTCGTGCGTAAGCCAATTCAAGACCGCATGTGTCCCTTGCACGAGAGTTTGTTTGTCACGATCAGTGGAGATCTCGTTGTAGCACTGATAAATGTCAGCCAGTATGGTGTGCGCGATTGCAAGGACTGAACGAGGGTGTCTGAGTCCGTTTCCTGGCGAATGGGTTCCTCCCCACGGGAGCGGCGATGCATTTGCCGCCTGGGTTGGGCTGCATACTGGATAGAGGAGTGGTGGCGCATAGTAGCAAATTGCTCGAAGATTGGGTTGCTCCCAAGAGCGCTGCCTCAATGTCTCCGGGCAGGGAATGCCTGGGACCCCCTTGCGCTGTGAAGGAAGGAGCGGTCAGCATGTGAGCGGCGATTGGTCACGCAGGAAAGTTGGGTCTTCAGCCCGCACCATCCGCCCGAACATTGCCGTGGGTGTCCGCGCAAGCTGCGAAGGTTTCCTCCGCATAGTCAGCGCTGCTGCCGACCGACTGATGCGAATGAGCGACTGACTCACGAGCAGAGCTTGGTACTCAAAAGTCAGATCTTGCGCTTTTTGACGGGTGCTCGCCCGCGTCAACTCTCTGCAAATCTTGGCCACGTCTGTATCAAGCTCTTTAAGCACAGCCAAGTACATACAACCCGTGTTCCGATGGTGCTTGAACCACGGGTTGACAGCGCGTGCCAGAGCCTCGTGATGGCGAGTTTGCCACTCCTGCCAGAGAGGTTCTCGAACAAACCAGCCCTTCGCGGCGTAGGCATGAACGTCAAATCCTGCGAGTGAGCTCTCGAGCTTCAGGCGTTCTTCTTGTAGGTCGTGGTCCGTTTTGTGGTGCATCTCAAGGGGGGGGATCGGTGCCCGGTTGGCGTACTCCACTATCTTATCGGTAACGAGTGTGAGCATTTTCCCCTCCGTTTCAGACCTTTCAGGATCAAGCGCCCATAGATCGAGGGGCTGCACTTCGCTCTGCGCTCTAGACATCTTGTTAGTGGTATCTCGTGAACGAAGGACAGGCTGAGTTGAATCCAGTGACATACTCGCGCTCTTCGAGCACGCCATTTCGGCTTGTCCGCGGACTGGCCAGGGGACCGTGCCCTGCACAGCCGCCACGTTCTGGATTGCACGCTTCGCTGCATGGCACTTCCATCTGCATGTACGCATCGGACTTCCGGCGATCGACGACGTTGCGTTATCGAAGAAAGTCGACTTCTTGAGAAGGCAAGGGAGATGATCAGCAAGTCGACTCGCAGTGACAGTGTTAGGTGGAGGGGGCGAAGCCAATGAAGATACCGACAACGATAGGTCGAGCGGCGAGAAGACTCGTCAAGCGAAGCGAAGGAGAGAAGCCGTGCGCAGCCCTGGCCGTCAGGACTTGACATGCTTGCGTCGTCGTCGAGCTGCCCTGACGGACCGGCGGTGAGACTCAGACCGCGATCCGACTCCATAGTGGCCGCTTGTAGAGAGAACTCAGAAAGAGCAGCCCGAGCGGGAGGCAGCGATCCCTGCGCCGTAAGTGGCTTCTTGCGAACCCTCCGATGCGGCTCGACCAGATAAAGCCAGCGAGAGAAGGGGAAAGAGAAGCAATGTTCGAGCTCGAAACAGACCAGACTTACAGCGCGGATATGGGAGACGGTGAACAGGGGAGTAGAGACGACAACGATGACGGAAGGGGAATAAACCAGGTCCAGGGAGGATACACGAATGAGAAGATTGAGACTGCGCAGACACGCGATCGCGAGTCAGCCCGGTCAAGAGGAAAGCGGAGCAGAAAAGACGACTCACATCATGGAGACACCGAGACAGGAACGAAAAGCCGTTTCAACCGCGGCGTGAGCGGTTCTTGGACTTGTTCCTCTTGCGACGACGACCGTCGCGAGAGGTTTCGCCACGACGCCAGGCCGAAAAGCGCTTCCCGACGCGCTTCAGAGCCCGAACGGCCTCGCGAGCGTGGTTGACCGTCTCTTGACCGCCGCGGTACGTCAAAGGCTGCGCGCGACGGGTGCCGAGGCGGAGGGTCTCGAGGTGGCGAGCCACGCGGGCATATGCGCGATCGAGAACGCGCTCGGTGTCGGCCTTGCGGCGCCCACGCTTGATCAAGTCGAGCCACGAGCGCGGGACTTCATCTTGGCGCTTGCCGCCGCCGACATGACTGCGGATCGAGTCCCACCACGATTTGGCACCGCGCTGGCTGCGGTGACCAAGCCGCTCGAGGAAGCATTCTGGCAAGTGAGGTGACCACTCGCACGTCGCGCGATGGCGGGCCGTAAAGTCATTCACGCGCTCGCGCTGGCGTTGCAAGTCCTTTGCGACGGTGGCGACGTCCCTTTCGAGATGACGGGCGAGTTTGCGGCGTCCGTGATTCGCACTCTCGAGAGCGTGACGGCCGTGCTTGAGAGTGGGAACGAGCACGTTTGTCGATACGCGCGCGACAAAGTCCGCTGTAGACGGCCGGAGCCACGCCGAGAGCCAGGACGACTCGGGACGGCGTTCCGAACTGGCTGTATTGTCGGTGGCGGCGGTGCCCTCGGCCGGAGCTGTCACTTGACGACGGCGTTTCGGACCATCGACAGCTGGCGGAACGTACATCACTGGCGGATTCGGAGCGTGGACGACGACCGGAGCCGCCGCGCGATCAAAGAGCGAAAGGAGCTCGCGCCGCCGCCGACGCAGACTGCCACGGCGGCGTTGGCGGTGGCGATGCATCCGACGTTGAGCACGCGAGACGACCAGCTCTTCGAGCTCGCTCAGTTTGGTTCCGGGCGCAAACACGCCGCGCGTTTGCTTTTCTGGATGAGCAGCAGGTTCGGGGGCTTTGTCCTCCTGGACTCGAGCAGGCGCAGGGGCGGGCGGCGTGTCGATGGCCGCCGACGGCTGTTGGTCCGAACCGGCGCCGCAGGAGCAGGACGACTCGGCAGCGATGGGGAGGGCTTGGTTGTCGTCCTCGTCGTAGTGGTCGTCGTCGTCGTGATCGTTGTGGTCGGAGCGAACGATCGACATGGCCGTGATAAGCGTCGCGCTTGCGCCCGCGCCCGCTTCCGCTTCCGATCCCGCCACCATCGTCTCCACCATCAGCGCCCTAATCGTCTCACTGAACGTCAACATCACCTCCTCGGTCGTCGTCGTCGTTGTTGTCGTTGCCGCCGCGTTGCAGTTCATCGCCGGAGCCGACGCCGACGCTGACGAGGGCAGAGTGCTGACGGGAGCGGGCGACGAGGACGAAGTCGAGTCGAGCCATCCGGTGGCGGCGATGGCGACCGCAGCAGCGACGAACGAGAGGACCGCCACCGCTTTGCGCGAGCGAGCCGTCCCCGGCGCGTGTGCATACGCTTGCATCGACGACGAGTGCGCGTCGTCGTCGTCTTCTTCTTCCTGCTGCGCCTGAGCCTCCTGGACCGTAACGCCACGCGATTCTGGCATCGCGCCCGGGAGCGATTCGTCTGCGACGGGAACAACCTTGGCCATTCTTCCTCCGGGAACGACCGTCGCCGAACTGGAGGTCATCGACTGCGGGCCAACCAAAGAGGTGATCAAGTCGTGTTCCGCCGGTTCCTGCTCCGACTGCTGCTGGCGAGCTGCTTTGCCTCCTTCGAGCTGCTGTATCGACTGCTCCATATCGGCAGGCGGTTTTTCGGCTTGATCCTCCGCACACGACACTTGTTCAAGCGAATCGGTCTCGCTCACCGCTTCCTCCTCTTGCCCTTCTTCGTCGGATTCAGGTTTCGGACTCGAAGAAGGCGAAGACGCCTCCGCCGCCGAGCGGATCCAGTCGTGCACATGCGCGGGGTCGTACGACTTGCCGTACTGCTGCTGCTGCTGCTGTTCGTGGTCGTGGTCGAGGGCATAAGGCTGTTCGACGAGCAACGACTGCTTCGCCGAGCTGGTATCGCTGCGCGAAAGCGGCGTCGGCGAGCTCGAACGACGACGCTGCCGCTGCTTCGTCCGACGAGGGTGAGGGGAAGGCGGAGACGGCGGAGTGCTGGTGGTCATCAAGAGCGGCCAAGTCGATCTCGAAACCATCTCGTCGTCGACGACTTGATCGGACGAGTTTGCCCCCGCCGACGACAACGCTGACGAAGAAGGGGATAAAAGCGGCTTGTCGGGTGAGATCGACATTTCTGACAACTGGCGGGACGTATCCGAAAGGGGCGAAGCTGGCACCGACGCGGCGGCGGACGACGACGATGCCTGCGAGTCCGTCGAGTCGGCAGACGCTGCTTCAGTAACGTCGAGCAACATCGAGTAGTCCGCTCCCAACCCCGTCGGGGTAACGTTGTCGAGGTGCTGGTCGTGAGCTGCCGTCGCTTCGTGTCCGCTCAGAGAAGCGGCGATCGGGTCCGGGAAACTCAACCTCATCGCGCCCGCCGCGTGGTCGTCCGCGCTGTCGTCGTGCGAGCGACCGGATTCCGACCCTGAAGCGGAGACGGACGACTTGGTGTTGGTTGTTCCACCGCCGATCGAGGCGGAACAGTCGGAAGCAGACGAGGAAGAGCGCCATGACTCGGTGTCGGTGTCTGGCTGCATGCCAGTAGCGCCCTCAGCAGGTTCTTCTTGACGCAAGACTTTGACGAGGTCTTCGGAAGCGGAGGAGGTGACGGTAGTCGGGTGCGGCGATGGGGCGGTTGGAACGAGATTGCGCGACGACGTCGAGACGAGCGAAACGGGCGAGGGCGAGCGCAAGTCGCGGCTGTTGACGAGGTCAAACCCCTCCTCGTCGTCTTCTTCGGCGTCATCGGCATCACGAGCAAGCTCCTTTGAAGCAGAGACGAGCTCGAGACTGTTGCCGACGCCGCCGCCGCCGTCGTCGTCGTCGTCTTCGTCTTCGGACCATGGATCGGTCAGGGTCGAAACTCTCGAGGCGGCCGGACTCGGTTGCTCGACGGGTTCGGCCTCGGGGGACCCGTGTGGAGGAGAGCTTGTCATCGCGCCTGTGAGGACACGAGGAAATGTATGCATCAGCGAAATACCACTTTGGAGACGCGATCTTCAAAGGGATGCTGACTTTGTCGAAAGTGGGCCACCTACTCCTCACCTTTCGCTCCGTGCGCGGCTAGAAACGGGTCTAGATAAGACAAGGCTGGCGCTATCTGCACGGCGGCACAGCTAGGCCGTGGTCCGCAGGCGGGACTCTTCTGCGCGAGGAGGAAGGGAAGGGGGTCAGCCATCTCGGTCCCGGCGAGAGACGGGCGATGATGACTCCTTGCGACCGGAAGGGTAGACAGAGACTAAGTCGTGCGTGTCCCTCGACTGTGCGTATAGACTCGCTTGGCCCCCCTTGTCGGGAGGGAGATCGTTTCCCGCTCGATGCCCCCGATTCCACGAGGTGGCGGCACTCCGAAGTCAGACCGAGCGGGTCGGGGTTAGCGTGTACCCGGTAACGTTCCTTGAGCTGTATCAGGCCCTACCCTAACCCACAGTAGCCGTATATCCAGCCATCGTCGTCCTCGTCGGTCCGCTGATTCTCATCGCCCCGACTCGCTTCGAAGAGCGCTCGCACCCGTTCGAGCAGGCGCGGGGCGGGGCGAGCAGGTGCACGGTACTCCGATTGCTTTGACTGACCTTGTGTGTGAGTGTCTGACTGTCTGAGCAGAGTGCACGGTGATGGTGAACGGCAAGAGATCAAAGTGGGGCCGCGCAGCCACCTCGAGCCTGGCCGGACCTTAGTCACCTGTAGACAAGACGTCTGAGGGCTGTGACTCGCACTTCTCTTCGTATGCAACGGGGACTATCCGGCGCTCGGAGACGCAACTCGGCAGGAGAGAGAATCCAAATCATTTCATGGACAGGGGAGGGGCAGCAACACACACATGGCAATATAAATAGGGATCAGGGAATGGAATGGAACAGGACCCATCAGGCGGCATATGCTAAGGGGACGCAGTGTGTGGTGATGGAGAGAAAGACGGCGGCGTGTCGGAAAGGGGCGGCGGGCGCGCTCAGAACTCTGTGTGTCCACGAGAGCAGGAACGAATCAGGTGCCCGACACTCCCAACCGGAGTTAACCCAAAACCAGAAGAGGGAAATCAGGAACTTACGGATCCGCATCCCCTGCTCGGCCAGCAAGAACTTGACCCCCGTCCGGCGTTTTCGTTCCAGCTCGTTCAACTCACGTTCGATCCGTTCTTGCACCGTCTCGTCGTCGTCGTCCTCCTCTTCCTCCTCTTCTTCCTCTGCGTCGTCGTCGTTATCCTCGGTTGTGAAGGATGAACCAGGTGCTAGAGATGACGGTTGAACGCTTCCGAGGCGAGGGGAACGGCGAGGTCCCGAATTGCTGGAGGAGGAGGAGGACGGGTCGGCGGCGGTGTCGGTCTCGAGCCGCGCGGGTTGAGGTTTTGATGATGATGGGGGCGGTCGCGGTCGCGGAGTCGGGTAGAGCTCGTCCTTGATGTGCATGATCACGACTGTGCAAGGAGGGAAATCATTTGCCGTCAGCAACAAGTCGCCCTTCCACTCCTACCTCAAGAGAGCAGGAGCCGGCGGGGGTAAACAGCACCAGCACCGGCATGCGCCGCCCATTCAGATAGGCCAGTAAGGAGCAAGAGGGCGACATACCCGTCACGCCCTCGAGCGGCATTTCCGACCCCTCTCCCTTCGCAGCTGTCATGCTCGCCACTTCCCCCTTCCGCACCTCGTCGGCCAGAACGTCCAGCTCGTCCATCAAAAAAGGAGGCGACAGGTGCCCGAACAAGAGTTCCCTCGGCTGAGAAGACTGCGGGTGCGCGTTCATTCAGCACCCAACAGGGACATAAGGGGCGCGAGAGGGAGCGGAACGCACAGGGTAGCTGCACTCAATAAAGATCGTGTCGAGTTTGCGGTCGAGGATCTTGGGCGCCGCGGCTGCCCACACTCTTCGGTTCAGATCCGTGCCCGAGACCGAGTCTGTGCGTCCCGTCCAGATGGTGCGCATTGACACACGTCAGCGAGAGCAACTTCCAAATCAGAGATCTGCGGAAACGTGGAGATCACAGACTGGCGGGGACGCACCTGGTTCGACGTCACCAAAGAACAAGAACTCGCGCTCCATCTCCTCGTCTTTAACAAACGCCGCCGTCGAGCAATACACCTCCTTCTCCAGTGACCCTTTTCCCGTCGTTATTGCCGTCGTCATTGTCCCTGTCGATTCTTGTGTGGCTGATTTTGAAGAGGAAGAGGAAGAATTTGTTGTGGAAGCGCCCGAAGATGGGTTCGGACCGTGTGCAATCGGGAAAGCGGTGAAAGACAGCGAGGGCGATAACGCTCGAGGGCGAGTCGAGGGAGCTTCAAAGCTGGCAGGGAAGATAGGTATTTTGGTTAGTGTCCGCGCAGCATGGGCACAGCAGCAAGAGTGTTAAAACCGGCTCGGAGCGAGGTGCAACTCCTGCCTGCTGATAGCGCATCGCATCGCACGCAGACTCACACTCTATACTCATAAGCGATCCCTTTCCCCTTCCCTGTACCGTCGAGATCCTCCCGTCCTCCCAGGACGGGCCACACCCCACCATCCATCGCCCGTTCGAGATTCGCAATCGTGTGCTCGACCCCGTAGACGGGTTTCACTTGCGGGCGACAGAGCGCCGAAGAGATGACGAGGCCGGCGATGTGGTCCAAGTGACCGTGGGTGATGAGGAAGCACCTGTTGTGAGGCGAAAGAGGTTAGGGATCATCTCGGGGCGGAAGAGAGGAAAAGAATAAGAAAGCGGGAAACTGCGCGCAGCAGACTGACTTGATCGAGTCCCACACGATCCCTCCAGTTTTGTGCGCCCTCGCCTGTCGTTGCCGTACCGTCTCGACTCGCTTGTGCGCGATCTCGCCGTTGACGCGTCTCGTTCTCCGCTTGACGGCATTCCCTCGATTTTTTCTGAGCCCCCCGTCTTCCTCGTTTTCGGCGCTGAACTCGGAAAAGAGGTCCGGATCTCTCTCGGCGAGAGCGACAATCGCTCCGAGTGTAGAACCGCCTATAGGGCATGGAGCGAGTCGAACGGCGCCGCGCAGAGGTGAAAACGTGCCCGAGTCGTGGGCGGAATTCGAGGAAACGAAGGGTAGGGGCGCAGGCCGTAAAGCTTCCCGTCAGCGCAGTTCACAGCACTCCAGATCCCCAAGTCTCCGCACGCTCGGCAACGTACCTTCGAGCCCTGTACACCCTTCAGACCATTTCCTCGAAGCAGGCTTGACGAGATAAGAACTCAGGTTTGATCCGACCGGTCCGCCGCCGCAGCCCTGCACAGATTCCGTCAGCCTTGTCTGTGACTAGACCCGCCAGAACGACTGGTCGTGTACGCACCAGGACGAGCATCTCGAACGCGGGTTTCCGTTGGCCGTCAACGCCATTCCCGCCTAAGCGGACCCGCCCGTTCGCCTGTGCCGGCATAGAGCCGGAGTCGCGTGTTTATCTGGGCGTACGGTCCTCAAACCCTCGCTATGCGCTGGCGTCGACGCGTGTGTTTCGAGGATGATCGATGTGGGGCAGCCGCGGACGGGCGGAGGGCGCTATAGAGACTGGACAGCGAGCGCTTGGCTCTCGGAACAAGCAGGTGATTGTTGCTTTGTCCTGCCTTGGCTTGTAAGCAGGAAAGCGCCGCTTAAACTAGGTGCGAGATAAGCTCACAGCCGACGGCATGACGCGGACGGAATTTGAACGGCAACTTGTCCTCTTTCCATAAGCAGACGTCCGGGGCCTACATAAACCATGCGACGGCAGGCAGGCGCACATGCTCAAAACAGCCGCAAGTCGGCCGAAAGTCGCCCATGCTGCGTCGGCCGACACGCTTCGAAGCTTCTCTTCGACGCTTTCTTCGCCACCACAAGGCTCAGATCTGGAGACCTTTCCACGTGCCGACGATGCGCTCTGCTTGCGATCTCGCAAAGGCCCGCTTTCCGAAGATTGGCCCGACCTTTCCCGCCTAATCCGGCCCTCCGCGCGGCCCACGCTGGCATCGCGCGATCGGAGTACGTTCGAGCATCCGCGGACAGTCCGGTCCCTTGTTCCGAGAGTTATCGTCCAGAATGCCCCAAAAAAGCCGGGGCAGTGCTAGAGTGCCCCAAAGAAATGTGACCTGTCTAGAATGCCCCAAAGAGAAGTACAGGTTATCTAGAATGCCCCAAGGCCATCTCCATTGCCCCAAAGACGCGCCGTGTCATGCTACAATGCCCCGGACCAGTTTCCAATGCTCCTAAATGCCCCGACATAATCCAGAATGCCCCGCGAACGCGACGCGACTCTCTACACTGCCCTGCCTCTGACGACGCGCGGTCACGCACCTCCGCGGAGTTCAAGTTCAGGCCTCTGCAGCTTTGCGTTACGCCCTCCCACAACTACCTACTTACAGAGGAGCCTATCGATCTTGAGCTATGGACAGGTAGCTTGCTAAAACAGCGCTGCTACAGCAGACACAGCAAAAAGTGTACAAATGTGGCGCAAGCTTTGAGGTTTTGCGCGTCGTCAGAGGCAGGGCAGTGTAGAGAGTCGCGTCGCTGTCGCGGGGCATTCTGGATTATGTCGGGGCATTTAGGAGCATTGGAAACTGGTCCGGGGCATTGTAGCATGACACGGCGCGTCTTTGGGGCAATGGAGATGGCCTTGGGGCATTCTAGATAACCTGTACTTCTCTTTGGGGCATTCTAGACAGGTCACATTTCTTTGGGGCACTCTAGCACTGCCCCGGCTTTTTTGGGGCATTCTAGAAGATAACTCCTTGTTCCGACGGCTCTGGATCGAGGATCGCTGTCCGACTGGCTTCGGTCCCTCTTCCCGCTGCTGCTGTCATCCCCCAAGCTATGGACACGCACATTCCTGACCCGTACGTGACTCTGGATCCCGCCGACCCGAGCCAGCACGACCTGTGCCAGCTCGTCGTCGAAGAGACACACGCATACTTGCGTTGGCAGCCACTCCCCCGGTTCTGGGACGCGTTCGGGAATCCGATGACCCATGAAAAGGTGCTCGAGTACGGCAGCACTGTCATCAAATTTCTTACGAGGGAGTTCAATGGCCCCTGGGATCGCTATGTCGGCTCGACAAGTCCCGTGACCATTGAACATGCGTGCAAGGATTGGACAGCGCGGCATGCGGCGCTGCGTAACCATCACACTGTCAGGCACCCCGCTTACTTCGCAGTGCTCGACGAACTTCTCAGTGATCTGGTTAGGCCGGCCTACCGACCGGTCCATGAACAAGCGGCTCTCTACGTGGCTATTGTGGTACGATACCCCTTCTCAATGACCGCTCTGCGCAGGACCAGACTAACGGCCACTTGTGGACTGCAAGCTTTCAAGGACACCAGCGGCAATGTACATGCGGATGGTGCGTGTGCTCAAGGCCTCCCCGCTCCTGGAACTTGTTGAAATGACCTGCAATGCGCAGCAAAGCTATGACCCCTACCCAGATGCACCGTTGCCCTTGCGCAACCATGCATGGGATCAGCCCAAGCTCCGCCAATGGCTGTGGTTCACTCCCTTGGTGCTGTTTCCAACCCGCGAAATCGACCTGCCATTGCTGTGGAGGGGTTCACAGCATGGTGTGAACAAGGGGATCCTCGATCATATTGAAAGCTTGGTCAACTACATCAAAACCCGCCTCGAAAGCGATGTCCGCAGCTGGAATGACCGCCTCCAGTTCATTGAGGCACTCGACTCGGGCATTGCTTGGCTCACAAGCAAGCCAGTCTCGGACTGGTATCGTCGGGTTCCTCCCCTTGCACAGAAAGCGTTCTCCTCGTGGATTGTTGACTTGCACAACTCCACAAGGGCCAGTCTCGCCAAAGGCGGAGGTTTAATCACACTGTCCTATCTGGTGTGTCTCTCTCTGCAGACTCCTTCTCCCCTGCTACTTCACAGGACCATAAACTAATCGGGATGGCTTATCCAGCTTGCGTGGAGTCCGGAAAGGGTGCAAAACTGGATGGTATGGGTCCCTCCTCTTTCTTTCAGCCACAGGCACACTCCGGCTCGGTATCCCATCAAGGGCTTGCACCGACACCCTCTTCTTTGCAGCGATACTCATGTGGAGACCCCTATGCCGATGCCATGCCGTTCCCGGGATCTCCAGCCGCCCTAGAGCTCAATCAGGACGGGATCCGAGCTTATCCCGAGTTTAACGCATTCCTTCCGACGCCCACTCCCGTTATTGAACCGGTTGCGCGCAGCCGAGGTGCTGCTGGCGTTCACGTCCTTGTACGCCGTGGAGGTGCCTGGTTAGGGTCAAGAGGTGCTGCACCTGTTAGAGGCAATGTTGAGCGCGTTCGGAAGACTATATTTTTGCTTGCAAACCCCTTTCATTTTGCCTTGCAGTCCAGTGCCACTCGATCTTGTGTCATCACCTCCTGAAGTTAAGAGTCATCTGCTTTCATTGGACAAGAGCAGGTGTACTGAAATGCAGAGTTCGTACACGGAGAAATGGCGGTCTGTTTTCTTTCGTCAGCGAACATGACCCGTGATGATCGAGCAGTACACAGCTTTTTCCCTCTTAAGATTGCCTTTTTTACCCTGTTTCGGAGCATGGCTCTACCCGGATGAAAGGCAGACTGTTCCCACCCAAGTCTCTGGCAAAGCGTGTTTTCGTTGTCACGACGTCGCCGCCCTTTCCGCTGACTGGACCTGCATGTTTGCGTTCCTGGCCTGGGCCGAAATTTAGTGCACCACATGCCAAGCTCTGTCAAATTTTGCGGTGCCATCCTTGAGGGGCATGCCGATCGAGGTAGCGTAAAAAGCCGCAGAGGCTGCTTGTCAACGTGTCAACCCCTCTACACGCTGGGTTGCACGCTTACTTGAATTGCTGTCCCAGCCGCGACTTTACTTGGATCTGGTCGGGCCTGTAACATATTGATTCCTTATTACCCCCGCAGTGGCGAAATCGAGATCGGAAAGCTCGAGCCTTGCCAAATGCCCTGTCCGCGGACAAGCCGGCATTCTCACTTACGACGCTACGTCGCCCTCGGACGGCACGGCGCTTTTCCTCTTTCTCTTCTGCAAGAAGTCATAAAACAACCACTTGCCCCTATGGACCCTCGCATCACGGCCCAGGTCGTAACTCTCAATCCCGCCAATCCAGGCGAGCAGAAATTGTGCCAACTCGTCATTCAGGAGACAGGTGCTTATCTGCATCGCGAACCGCTTTGTCCGCTCAAGGACTCGGCTGGGAACTTGAGAACAGGGGAATGGCTGCAACGCTATTGCCGCCACACCATGGAGTGCCTTTTGTTACAGCTCAATCGTCTTGAACGCCGATTTACTGGTTTGTCAGCGCTGGTGCTGATCTCCCAAGCCTGGCAAGACTGGCAGGCTCGGCATGAGGCGCTGGAGACACTGCATCAATGTGCAAATCCAGTCTATGTTGCCGCACTCGATGAGCTTCTGAATGACCTGCATGCACCAACATCTGAAGGAGACCGGAACCCAGCCGCCCTTGAAGATTATTATGTCTCGATCTTGGTGGGCTTGAGCTTCTATCAGCGACTGAGTGACATCATGTCAATGCAGAACACACTCTGCTGACCATAAGACTTTCAACTTCTAGCTTTCCAGGACATCCATGGCAATGTACATGCGAATGGTGCGTTGCTCAAACCCCTTGCCGGCCCTCAGATTGAACAACATATGTCCTCTTGAGCAGAAAAGCCATGACTCTTGTCCAGATGCACCAGTGTCTTTGCGAGAGGGTCTGTGGGACCAGCCAAAACTCCGCACATGGATCCGGTTTGCGCCGCGACTGCGCTTTTCATTGCCATTGCCGGAAGACGCTATGCCATTGCCCTGGTCAGAAGTTGATCACAGGCAGCGGACCATTACCGGTCGCATTGCAAGCCTGGCTCACATCATCAAACAGCGCCTCAGCGCAGAAGTCCACCACTTCAACAACCCCGGCCCCAGCTGCGGTGAAACAATGCAAATGGTCAATACTGGCATTGCCTGGATCACAAGCAAGGTGGTTCATGACTGGTACAACAAAGCACGGGTCACCACACAGAGAGCCTTCTCTGCGTGGGTGCTCAGCGTGTGTCATTTTCTTGAAGCGGGACTCGAAAAATCTGGAGGATTGATCACGCTTTCCTACTTGGTTTGTCACTCGCTGTTTCCCTTCTTGTTGACAGCACTGGCAGCTGACCTTTACTCCTTCCTTGACTGCAACAGCTTGCATGGAGTCCGCACGGCATACAGCACTACATGGTAGCTTGTCTTTCCAAGTGGACACATTCCTCAGCGCACCGATAGCTGACCCTGATTCTGCAACACCTTGTGTGCTCAGCAACATGAATACGGTGACCCTGAAATGAACAAGACCCCATTTCCTGGGTCTTCATCCACTTCCGCCCAGCACCAGTTCATGCAAGCCCCCCCCCCCCCCTCCGGAATTTCACGCATTTCTCCTCCCTCAGTTTGTCATTGGCCACAACCCAGCACCAGCCTTTCATGTGCTTGGGCGTCAGCAGCGTACCTGTTAATTCCAACAAGCGCAGACCTTGCCCTTTCTTATCCGCCTTGACAATATGACAAGTTTGTTTCTTTTCTCTCATAGGATCTTCGTGATCAATCATCCCAAGTTTTGTGTGTTCCTTTTGACTCACAAGGCTGAGCCAATCGCACGCAGCCGACGCGCAACTGTTTGGGTACTTGTTGATCATCGCATACTCTGTGATTGCCAGACATGCTGCACCCCGTGGAAACAACATACAGCGAGTCGGGAGACTTTGCTCAAAAAGCACGCTTTCTTCCCATTCTTCCCAGCAACTACCCTCTGGATACTGAGTCATCACTTCTTATATGAGGTGCTTGCATGATAGAGTGGACGCGTGCAGGTTAGCTGGGCAAGTGAGCAGATTGACTCTGGCGCAGAAACTTGGTAAAATGCCAAATTCCTGGGTCAGCAATATTGGGTCGACGCTGGGCATCCCACATGATACAGGCTGTCTGGTCGCCCTTTTCATGACCTGTGTGTGCTGTATGAGGCGGCTCCAAATGGAAAGCCCTGATCCTCGAGACTCAACTTGGCTTGCTGAGCCATGCTTTTCTTTTCTGCTCGCCACCCGATACATTCACGGACACAGCTTGTCGCTCTGGCGCCCTCGGATGACCTTCAGCTAAGCAACTCCGTAGGTTTCCAGCATAGGGCCGTGTGGGTTTTCATGAACTAACACGGCGCGGTTCCGCGGCGCATGAGCACGCACCGCTTCAAGCTCCGCGGACGAGCCGGTTTGTCCATCCGGATTGGCGGGAAGCTTCAACCTTGAAACGCCTCTGTGGCTACACCAGCTACACTACACAAGAGCCCTTGTACTCAATGGACCTGCGCTCCGCTGAGCATTTGATGACTCTTGATCCGGACAGTTATCACCAATGGATCCTCTGCCAGCTCGTCGTCAACCACACGCGCCAGTATCTCGGACGCGTCGCCCTATTGGAGATTGAAGAATCGGGACCGGTGTTGGTCTGCCCGACATGGGCAAAGGATCAGCGAAACTCCCTGAATGCGCAGCTCGAGGCATACATTGCATCCCTCGCGCAGGAGCACGCCGGCCCCGAAGCTCGAGTGCAAATCAAGGCAGCCTGGGGAGACTGGCAAGACCGTCAAAGCGCGTTTACAGGCACAAGCGTAGAAACCCACCCGGTGTACCTTGCTGCTCTTGAGGAGCTCATTAAAGACCTCAAATATCCACCACCTTTGCCCGGACTTGAGGCCAAGGATTGTGAGCTTGCCCGTGTGGCGATTCTTGTAGGTTGTTTTGCAGTATGTCACTACTATTCAGTAGACTTGCTAACTTAATAGCTCTCTGTACAGCTTTCGAGGACACCAGGGGCAATGTTTATGAGGATGGCATGTGATACTTTCTCTGAGCATTCTCTGTCTCTCACAGCAGCTGACCTCCCCATAGTTGCCATCCTATTCCCACCTAGATACACCTGCCAGCCTCAAACAGCTTCCTTGGGATCAGCCAAAGCTGCGCAAATGGATGCGCTTCACCCCTCATGTCAACACTCCCTATGTGTCTGACATCAATGCTGCCCTACCGTGGCATGTTGCAGGTCCTTTCCAACCCAACACTCCTGATGTCTCCATCACCAACTGTGTGGAAGCCCTTGTCCGTTATTTACAGTCCAAGATCCAGCGCAACCGATTTGCCCACGAAGCCGACCGAGATCGTCTTGTTGAAGAAGTCGCGCATGGTTTCACATGGCTCAGAAGTGCAGCTGTTTCTGACTGGTACCAGGGAATTGGAGCACAGGGGCAAGCATCCTACAGCGCCCTTGTGATTCATCTGCGGGGCTTGCGGAAGTTTTCCCGGCCTGAAGGGTGCTTCTTGATGTTATCTCACTTGGTGCGTTTCCTACACACCAAGTTTTGAAGCGGAGAGAGCAAACTAAGCCTTTGCGCAGCTTGCATGGAGTCCTGATGCAGTGCAGGAATGGATGGTGCCAGACTTTTCCATTCTTTCTCTTTGACCAGTGTCATTTCAGCCGCTAACACTGTGGCTTGCACTTTTGTTACTCTGCAGAACCATGCCATGGGAATGCATGCTATCCTGCTTCCTCCCTTCCCTGGCTCTGGCAAAGACCGGTACCGAAGATACTTCCTCAGCTTGTTCCCCGAATTTCGCTCAATCCGTCAAATTCCCGCCCCTGATCCGGAATCTCCCCTTACAAATTTTGTTCCCTTGTGACGCATATGCATGCTCACTAAGAGTAAATTTGTTTGAAGCAAGGTGGAATTTGCACCGGTGAGCTACGCTTCTGCGGCGCTCAAGTCCTCGTACTCCTCTAACCCTGTCTTTAAGCTGCTTGTCAGATGGAGGCAGCTGTGACTTGGCCTTTCAAGCAGCCGAGACTCAACGGAGCAAGGTATATAGTGATCATCCTTCAAATACAAAGAGATTTCCAACCACAGAAATAAAGGAGGTCTCACTCTCAGCGGGACTTCATCCAGAGTGGTCAGAGCAAAGATGAAGCGGCTGCGATGATGTAAATGGATACTGTGTTGTTACCTCCTGAGTTGAGATGTTTTCAGTGGACAAGCACAGGTGTTTTGGGTTGGAAAGCAGATACGTTGCTCCAAGATCTAACGGTCCGTCTTGATTTTGTTGACAAACACGCTCCTCAAGCAGCATATCTTTTCCACCCTCTGCTCAATCCTGGCTCCGGTGTGGTTTGGACCATACTCAAAGAAAGCGGCTGGACAGGGATGTAAAAGCTGAGAGCCGGAAAAAGCAGTCAATCAAATGGGTCCGCCCGCCCGTCGGAAGATTAATTTCAAGGTTCCCGCACCCCTGCCGGACCGCCTGTTAGTTTGACGCCATCTCTTCAACCTTGAAAGCCTTGAGTAGGCAAGGAATCAGGGGCAAAATGGCGATTGGGCAAGAGAAAATGAGTGAAGCGAAGCGATAAAGTTGGGAAGGCGGGGGTCCAAGAGGGGCTAGTGGCACTTGTCGGTCTTGTTCGGGGGGCTGGCAGCTGCACCCACCAGAGATTGTTCCAGACATCCAGACATGGCACCTGGAAGTAACACACCCGTTCCTAGGCACTGAAGTGCTCACGGCCCTCTATGTAGTTCGTCCGGTGTACGCACGCACCTCTTGCTCCGCGGACAAGCCGGCTGTCGCGGCTATTTCCTGCTCGCGCGGGATATGTCGCTTTGCTTCCTCTAGATCACTCCCTCTCTGCTCACTACTTGAGAATGAGCTTGCACATGAGTCCTGCCCCCGTGGCCCAGAGACCTGTTACTCTCCGTCCGAATGTCCGGCGCAAATGGGACCTGTGCGAAGAGGTTGTCAGGCTAACAAAGGAGTACCTGGGACGGCCATGCCTCCTTCGCATGAGGGGAAGACCTCTACGCATGAATGACCCAGAGGGTAAAGCAAGGGATGAGCAGTTTGCAGCGAAATTGCGAAATCTCCTCGACCTCCGTCTCGCCAAGCAGCGGGGCTGTCTTGAGGCCCAATATGCCAACTCCTCCCTTCCCGTAACATTTGAGGCTGCCTGGACACACTGGCAAGATTGTCGGGCCGTGTTCCAGGACCTGTACGACAAGAACGACCTGATGTACCTGTTGTGTGCTCCAAGAATTTCTTCAAGACCTCAAGTCGCATCACCCGCACAAGAACAATGAGCCTTTCTTTGTTGCTTTAGTTGTCAGTCTCTCTTCCCATCTTCTCCTATACTCCCCTACTTTCAATGCTGCATTGTTTACCTGACCGGTTCTCCCGTTGCAGCTGTCAAGGACCCCAATCACTGTTTGCCTCAGGATGGTGCATGCGAAATTTCCCTGTTCATGCCAACTACATCCCTGTTGCAAAGAGCTGACAGTGACACTACACATGTGATGCCTTCCAGCTTGACGCGGAGGCTGAATATGGCGAGCGCTTGGAGATTCGGGAGACCATGTGGTCAAGGTGCTGGAATCCACCCTCGATGCGCAAACAGTTGAGATTCGCCCTCCCGCCGGAGAATTTTGACACTCCCACCTACAAACAGGAACTTGTTCCAAAGAAGTGGAATGGCTGTCGAAACATTTTCCACGACAACTTCACCATTTCGTGTCACATTGACAACATCTTGTTCGAGAGAGCTACGAGGGTGCCTTCTTAAGCATCTAGACATGACCCTCGAGTCATACGACCCATACAGCCCATTCCAATTGATGCACGAGTTTGAAGATGGTATTGCATGGGTCACCAGTGAGCCAGTTCGCCAATGGTACCATGCGGTTGATGACCAGGTGAAGGGGGCATTCAGTGCTTGGATCGAGCATACCAAGTTCTTTCAGTCTGTACACCTGCAGAAGGCAGGACCCGGTGTTGTGTATGCCTATTGGGTATGTCTTTACCAAAGTGGTCATACTGTCAGGGAGCTTGAAGCTGATTTCTGCCTGTCTTGCAGATGGCATGGCACCCAGATGCGCTGGTACATTGACTGGTCAGTCATCTTTGCATTTTTCTGCTGTCACCTCTTTTCCACTTTACTGCAGGATACCAATCCTTGAAGCAAACTCTATGGTTTTGGATTTGCAGCAGAGTCCTCTGTGCCATTGACTTTTTTCTTTTTCTTTTTTCTTTCTTGTTCAGGAAAAACGCTCAATCAAGACAGTTTCGCCCAGATCCGCCTTTTTCCAGGGTGCCAGACTGACCCAAAGCAACAGAAGCACCTTGATACCCAGGAGTTCTGTGCCTTCAAGGAACTCGAAGGCAAAATCCCCGGTCCCAGGCCTCCCCTTCATCCTTTTCACGCGGAAGTTGCCATCAATCCGGTATCCAATTCCCATGAACGCCGCACCCACGAACAACATATGGGTGGGGCGCACAACAACGTGTTTGAACCTGCCAGACGACCGGACCTCGGAAGTCCGCCAGGTGCCGGGAGCTCGCCCTCTTGAGATGTCTGGGTATGCTTTAGCGCCCATTTACAGGACCTTCCGGGCAGCGGCTAAGATTCATACTGTCCCTCTGTTCAAAGCCTGCCTGTTCTTTCTTTAGAGTATCTGTAAGCCAGTTTGCGTTGCCTTTGAGTTTTTGGTCTACAGTTCAGGAAGCAGAGTTGTCTCTTATCCCTCTCCTGAATTGCCTGCCCCTTTATGTGTCTTTGGGTTCGAAAGGGAGAATAGACTGCAAACACAAGTGGGGCAAACCTGCCAAAGGATCCCCAGCAGGAGTGGGTGCTCAGTCGCCGGAAGGGGACACACAGCTCACTGTATGCCCCAGCAAAAGTGCAACTACATAATACAACAATCCACAGACTTGCAATCTCACCTTGTCAGTTTACTCATGTAAGAAGGAGCGGTTGGAGGGAGGTGCGATGCGCGTGGTCGAGTGGAAGTGGTGGCGAGATGAGAGTGGCGCGCGAGAGACGAACGGGTGAACCGCTTTCTCTTCACCCGTTCACTCACAAGCGCCGCGTCTCAGGTGTGTCGAGTCTTGACCTTACACTTGAGAAACTACGAAGACCCGTTCACTCACAAGCGCCGCGTCTCAGTCTCGGGAGCGGCTGCCTTTAATTCACTGACTGTTGCTGAGAGGACAACAATAGGCCGCTACTTATCTCACACAGGAATAGGAGTACTCAATTGAATACGCATGGTTCCCGTGCCGGGATCTGCTTGAAAGACCATGGGACCAGCCAGAGCTGCGCAAATAATTGCGCTTCACAATCCCTTTGGAACCCCCCTCTGCCCCAACTGAACGGACCAAACTGGAACGGAGTTCTCCTAGTGGGCCCGGATATGTTCCATCAATCGCGCAGTATTTAAGTGACATCAAGACAGGTGGGCGAGATTCGTCAAGGAAGACATACTCGAGGAGTATCATGAGCAGGTGGAGACAGATCTGCGTGACGGGCTTGCCTGGATCACCAGCACACTAGTGGCAAACTGGTATGCAGGACTTGACACAGAGGCAAAGATTGCATTCAGTGCTTGGGTCTCGCGTCTCCGCGATTTCGAAAGGGAAACTGCCTTCCAGGTTGGACCGATCATCATCTGTTCCTATTTGGTATGATCCCTCGTTTCTTCTTCTCGCAAAAGAAAGGCAGTGAGCTAACGCTTGGCTGTGTTTTTTTCCAGCTCGCATGGCATCCTGACGCTGTGCAGAAATGGATGGTACGCAGCTGTCATGCTCAGACCGTTTTTCTTTTTCTTTTGCGAGCTCTGGAAAAACACACAACCCGTGACTTTTGCTGACAGTCAGTGGATGTGTCGACAGGTCACCATGCTTGGCAAAGAAGCTGTTCGCAAGCTCAGTCCTTTCCCAGGATGTGGGCGGGATGCAAACCGCGACAAGCTCCTGCAAGACCATAAGGAGTTTCAGGCTTTTCAGTATCTTGGACAGGTGGTCCTGCACCCGCGTTCTTGCCCGTCACCTCATTTTGAGGCATCCTCTCCGAGCAAGCGGCATGTCGTGGCCCATGCTCAACACGGCCCCCAGGTTTCCCCCCCGGCTGCAGCTGAGGCGGCACACGGGACCTTGGGCAATGCGTTTCAGCCTGTCCCACGCCAAGGCTCTAGCCCGCACCAGGACTTTTGGGATACAGTAATGGGTGGCAGACCCTGAAGAATGAAGGAAGGGTCAAGGGAGGCCTACAGAAATGATTCATGTTTTGTTTCGTTTTCCATTTAGCCTACCATATGGTGTCAGTCTGCGTTCTCTGGAAGAACTCTTTGCCGAAAACATCCGAATCCCAGAGATGGGGGCTTTACATCGAACTTCAGGCTACAGATTCCGCCTTGAGGAGGCCCGATTACTACAGAAGCAAAACAAACTGTAATTTGAATGGTTGGCATAAACACAAAATAAAGTGAGGCCGGTCTCGGACTTCTGGTACCATTTCCCGCTATATAAGCTGTAAGGACGGCGCCGAGTCGAATCTGCAGGCCGATGCTTACGGCGAATCGGAATTAAGCGGAATTGTCACGAGTTGACGCGGAACGGACGCCGCGTTGCTCTGGACTCGCCGTCCCTCTCCCTCGTCTTTAGGCTAGACTCCCGTGCTCTGTGCGAGAAAAGTACAGCCAAAATGGACCGCAAACGCAAGTGGGACGAACCCGCCGAAGCAGCCGGCGCGGGTGCTCAAACGGCCGAGGGCGACACGCCGCTCAAGGCCGTCAAGACGGAGGAAGGCGCATCGACGCGCTCGGCGAGCCATGAAGGAGGCGGCGGCGGAGGAGGAGTGGACAAAGCAGCAGAGGCAGCAGGTCAGTTCCCTATGCTCATCCTTCGGGACTTGTGACAAGGGAGACGAGGGACCGAGAGTGGGGTCCTTCACTTCACAAGTCGGTCGGCGTGTGCTCTGGCGGGAGGGACTTGGAAGGGCGACTATACTCCCGGATGGCTGGATCCCTCGATGGAACCCTCAGCGGGAACTGCGCGGTCGCGGGAGGGCGTTTGCCATCACGCTCTCCTTGGCCCTCACTTCCCCCTCGAGCTGCTCTCGCCCACCACGAGATCACTACAGAGATGGCGCGAGAATGACGCAGAACTAACCCCGCTCTTCAACGCGCGCGAATGCAGCCGCGATCGCCGCCCGCCTCGCTTCCCAATACAAAGGCGCCGGAGGAGGACCGCCCCCTCCTCCTCCCGGTTCCGCACCTCCGCCCCCTCCTCCTACCGGCGCAGGCGCAGGAGGCCCGCACGGTATTGGCCACAAGGGTGAACGCGACCGCGATCGCGAAGCCGGCTTGTTCGTCGAGGACATCGAGATCAACGACTTGAGGAACCGGTACCTCCTCACGAAAGGGCCGACGCAGCAACAGATCTTGGCTGATACGGGCGCCAACGTCTTGACGAGGGGGGTGTGGTACCCGGACAAGTCGATGGCGACCGAAAAGGACCCGCCGCTGTACTTGCACATCACCGGCGTGAGTCGCGAGCGCTACGGAGGGTCGATGATCGCGCTTCCTGAACTGACTCGAGGCTTCCCACTCATCACCATGTTTTCCCGCGACACACGGATCCCCACATGACAGGACACGGAAGAGAAACTCGCCGCCGGCGTGAAAGCCGTCCGCGCCCTGATCGACCAAGACTTGAACCTCCTCGCCGGCGGTCCGAGAGGTCCGGGAGGTCCGCACGGTCCGGGAGGTCGACAAGGCTCGGATGGACCGGGCGGGGATCGCGATAGCGGATATGGTCAGAGGGTGAGTCACGAGTCGGGGTTTTCTCGGACGCAATGGACGGGGAGCGTGCGCGCGCGCGTCTCTCGACCTACTTTCCGCCGGTGCCTCCGATCATCGACCTCAACGCTGATCCCTTGGCTCTGGACGTGCAGCGCCGCTGGCCTGAGGAGAAACTCCCGATCGAGTTGGAACCGTTGCGCAACTTTAACGTCCGCGCCAAGGTCGTCGGTCCCGGCGTGAGTCCTTCTCTCTCTCTCTTCCGCGGCTATTCACTCCGCACGCACTCGCGTCCTTTCCTCCTTGGCCCGACTCGAGCACGTTCGCCTCGCCTCGCCTCACCCTCGTACCCCGCCCGCCCGCGACTGTAACACTCCTCAATGCTGACACAGAACGTGTACGCATATACAGGGCATGTTCGTCAAGTACATCCAGAACGAGACCGGCACGCGCGTGCAGATCAAGGGGCAAGGGTCGGGGTACATCGAGACCGACACGGGGCGCGAGAGCGACGAACCGATGCACATCAGTGTTGCGTGCGTTCTCCTTCTGCTTCTCCCTTGTCAAGAGATTCAGTTTTCGCAAGCTGACTCTTTGTGTGTGTAAAACGCAACCCGGACGACGTACAGTGGCCCGGAACCGCAACAGATCGAAAAGGCGCTCGAACTCGCGAAAGATCTGTTGCAGGTGATCCGGGAAAAGCACGCCGAAGCGATGCAGCAAGGACCTCCGCAGCATTTCCATGGCGGACACGGCGGGGGTGGATTCGTGCCTACGGGACCGAATGGGTATGGCGGTGGTGGACCTCAGAGGTACGGCGGTGGGGGACCGCCGTCGGGACCGGGCATGGGAATGGGCATGGGGATGGAGCAGCAGCAACAGCAGCAGAACCCGTATCAGTACCAGGTGAGCGCGCCCTCCTTTCCGAGCGCGAGCATGAAGGTCCGACGAACCGTGCGAGCTTACCCTTTTTTGAAAAACCCGGTCGCGCAGGCGAATCAGTACGCCAGTCCGGGTCTCACGGCCCCTTTGCCTCCTGGCGAAGCACCTCCTCCTCCTCCTCCTTCCGGCGAAGGAGCGGGCGCTGGAGCGGCAGCGGCACCGGCTGGAGGAGCGGCTGCGAGTGGCATGTCGAACGAGCAGTATATGGCTTGGTGGAACTCGCTCGACGCGGCTAGTCAGGCTTACTACACCCAGTGCGTTCTTCCTATTCGTTCTCGTCTTTGTCGTTTGATCCGACCCCGCTTTGGAGGTCAGGTCACGCGTCGTGACGGATCTCTAGGTAGGAAACCGAAAGACTGATCCGACTTGCCACCCTGCAGGTACTACGCCGCTTACGCCCAATATGCCGCCAACCCGCAAGCTGTCCAACAACAGCAGCAGCAGCAACCACCTGCTCCGTCGTCGGCTCCCCCTCCCCCTCCTCCGGGCGAGGCACCTCCCCCTCCTCCGCCGAGTGATGCGCCCCCTCCTCCTCCTCCTGCAAATGAGCAGCAAGGTGGTGCGGGTCGATATGGCGCTGTACCGCCTCCGGCGGGACTGTGAGATCTCGACGGCATGGACTGTACTATGAAGCTCGGGTTGTATTCCTCTATTCTCTTTGATTACAAAAAGTCAAATTTCCGGACCTTGTGTTTTGAGATTCGCTTTCTCTCTTTCTCTCACCGTTTCTTCCCACTCGGGCGCCGACTATCGGGCGCAATTGACGCGCCTTTTGAACGAGCTCTAGTACTGCGGGACTGCGCGCCACGCCCGCTCGCGATGCTACAGCGTGGCGCGTTCGAGTTGCGGATCGCATTGGTGAGCAAGCTTCTTCGCTCAGGAGGGGACGCCACCCGCACGGCTCTTGCTGCGCGGTCGGATTGGCGGGAGTGGAGTCACATAGACGCTGAACTTGTCCGTCCCACGAAACCCGAATGAAGGCGCTTGTGCTGATTGAGCATCAGCCGGCGAATTTGTCCCTCCAAGGTCAGTCCCACCTCCCGTTCCATAGAGACAGCGAGATGCTGACTGACCCGGACTGAATCGAACCCGACAACAGACTGGCTCTCTTCCCTCCGCAAGATCGTCCGAGCGCGCAACAACGACGCGAAACAGCCGCCGCCGTACTCGTCATCATCGCGCGTCCATTATGCGGGCAAGAATGGAGTTGATGCGGGTTTTGAGGCTCGGATCGGACCGGACGAGGTAGCAGGGAGTTTGTATGGCCTAGGTCAACAGTCTGGAGCGCCTGGGACGGCAGGCACCGCGACTCGGGTGGAGGGTGCACGGACCGCGTCGGGATTTTTGGAAGGTGCGTGAGCGAGAAATCTTTGTTGGCCATTCGTGTTGTGATCGCATCAAAGCTTCAGGCGGTGGATCGAAGCAAGCACTGAACTCGCCTGGCTTCGCTCACGCAGTGCCTGAACGCGCGGACGCTTCGGAAGCGCTGCCGTTGTCGACGCGACTCCGTTTCGCAGCCTCAACTCGTGCGTTCCTCTTTCCTTCGGCGCTGCTCCTTTCGATGTGCTACCAAGCGATGCATCAAATTGAACTGGTTTCTTCGTGTTGAGAACGCACAGTCGGACCCGAAGTCATCGCCGCCCTCGAACCGCTCTTGGCTCCTCTCCTTCCGGCCCTGCTTTCCCCCTCAGCCCCTCCCCCTTTGATCTCACTACCCGCCGTCACACGTCTCCTCGCCGCCATCGAGCAGAGCTTCCAACCCCTGACGACGCGACCGGGACCGGTGGCGGGCGACTCAGCGGCGAGGGACGGCGGAGTGGCGACGAGGTGCGAAGCGCTCGGAACGGTCGCGGCGTGGTTGATCGAACAATTGGAAGTGGCTACCTCGCCCGAAGAGGGAAGCGGTGCTCAACAGAGGCGGGAGAGTCAAGAGACCGGCAAAGGTCAGACACGCGGAGAGTGCACGCAACGGGTGAGTTTTCTTTATTTGCAATCCTGAACAAGCCGTCCTCTCCTTCACGTTTGCACAAGTAAGAACTAACCTGATCCGAAGCTTTTGCAGCTCGCTCTCGTACTCGCCGACCTCGCCACCGTCGCCTCTCGCGATCCGACCTCTCTCCACACGCTCATCACCCTCCTGACCGCGCAACTCGGTTCTGCTCCTTTCTCCGCCTCCTCCTCTTTCTCTCGACCGATCCTCGCCGCCGAGACGATTCTCCCTTCCCTCGTCCGCCAACTCGTCACTTTGCTGCGCGAGCTCGTACTCCTCGACGCCGATGCCGACGAGACCCAGAATACCCTTCGACCGCCACCCTCCGCCGCACCCACAACTGCAGATTCGGACCGAGATCAATGGCCCCAAAAGACGGAAACCATCTCGATCCTGCTCTCCCTCTCTCACCTCGTGCTCGACTCGGTGTCGACTCGCGACGAAAAGCTGGACGAGACGATACGAAACGTCGTCGCTCGAGTGCGAGGGGATCTGGTCCGACTGTTGGGCACACACGGCGTCGACGTTCAACTCGCCGAGGTACCGTTACCATTCACCAGCACCACCACGGACGCTGGAGGAGACGCAGCCGGCATCAGTATCGAGAGCGGTGTGGTGGGGTTGATCGAGCGGCTGTGGGAACTGGAAGATGATGATGACGTTGCGGCAGCGCCGGCGATTGGGGTCGGAGGCGGTGGTGTAGCTTAGGATTGAGCGCTGGCGGTGTAGCTTATGATGAAGATGGGTCACGCTGATTGCAACCTTTTCCTTACATCATCATCTTCGTCCTCGCGCGACCGCTACCCCCCGCGCTGTCCGTATCCCAACGCGGTCCCTTGACCCCTGAACGTCCCGCCACCCGCCGCGCCATTCACGTCAGCCGCCCCGGCGCCGAACACGTATCGTTCGACATCCTCCTTCTTCTCGCTGCGGAGGTAGAACCGTCCAAACTTTCGCCGACAAGCGTTACTGCCTCCTTGTTCTTGGTACTCTTGACGAGTCACGAAGGAAGAGAAGTCCAACGGGGTCGGGTAGGCGGCGCGGAGAGGGGAAGTGGGAGGGAGAGAGAGGTAGGAAGCGGCGGCGGAGGTGGCGGCGGTGGTTGGGCTGCGCGCGCGCGCGGGTGTTCCGTAACAACGGTGGTCGTCAGAGTCTTCCGTCTGACTCCCCTGGAACGAGACGAGAAGACGACTCACTGAGCCGAGACGGTCACGTTGACGTCAAACTCTTGCGGAGCAAAGGACCTCAAGTCGGTCCGTCTAATGTGTGCCGTGCAATTGTTAGCGGAGATCCCCGTCAAGACCCTGCCCAAAAAAGACCTCCAGGAGTCGAGAGCGACTCGAACACTCCGGTTGCGCTTCAAAAAGAAAGAGCGGCTAGAAGGGGGAACTCACAACCGCTCGGCAAAGCCTTCGAACGCGACGTTGCCGCCGACGCAGACGATGTTGCTCCAGAACAGGCCCTGCAACGAGTCGGGCAAGAGGGAGATACTCGCTGCGACCGTTTCGGCGATCCCGGCCTGGTTCATGTCTGCGGCGAGACGAGCGGACGAACCGACAGCGGGTGATCAGCTACACGAGTTCGAGACGGCGATCATCGAGCGATATGACGGATCCGGAGGGGTGCTTACCGATCGTGGAAGGGGTGAACAGGACCTCGGGGACGCTGAACCGCTCGTTGCACAAGTGGAGGAGCTGTTCCTCCTCTTCCGTCGCCGTCGCCGTTGGTGGTGGTGGTTGCGGCGGTCCTCCCGTTATCACCGACGCTGATGTCGATGCGGTCGAATCGTCACCCTCGTTTTGAGGCAGAGGCGGTGGAGGCGGCGTCAAGCCGGTGCGGACGTAGCCGAGTTTGTTGGTCGAGGTTGGGACAAAGTCGGGCAGGACGTAGGTTCGGACGATCGGGTTGTTCGAGTCGTGACTGGGAGGAAGACGAGTCGGACAACATCAGGCTTTCGCTTCTCACGCTCCAAGACGGAGGAAAGATAACAAACTCACGTCGCGAGTTCCCAGTCGCGGTCCCATTGCGTCGAGACGTAGCACGCCTTTTCCTTGGCATGTTCCATGACGCTCGTCTGATCCATCATGTACCAGTGTCGGAACGAGACGAGCTCCTTCAAGTAGTTGGTGAGCAGTTTCCCGCCGACGTCGATCCTGTGCGCGCGCGGTCGTTGTCTAGTGAATCAGCGGATGTTATTCGCGTCGAGGAAATCACCAAGAAGAGCCAGACTACGTACCTCTTGACAGCGTGGCTGACGACGCGGCCGCGCAAGACGGGGACGATGTGGGTGAAGCTGAACCCGGAATCGATCACGAGCGCGCATTCTGGTGGTGGAGCGTTTGGGAACCCTCTTGCTTCGAGACCGTACGGAACGAGTGCCGGAGCTGTGCGTTATTTCGAAAGACCGAGTCAGGCATTCTCCCGTGGGACTAGGGAGGAATAAGTCATGACAAGTATCGCAAACGAAAACAAACGCACCGGGACACCGCAAGTAGCTCGCAAAGTCGTACTCTTCGAAGACGATTTGGTCGTAGTGTTCTTGCACGTTGGGCAAATTCAACACGGGCTCTGTCAAGAGCAAGTTGGTCTCTTGCGGGTTGATCTGCGGACGTCGTCCAGGCATCAGTTTGTTGAAATTTGCCTCCAGACTCGCCCACGCCCACTTACGGCGAGCCCCTTTCCCTTATCGCCATACACGCGATCCCACACCGTCTTTTGCACGTCCCAGTTGTTCAAGATGCCGTGGTCGAACGGGACACGAAAGGTCAACCCTCCAAAGTCGTCGCATTCGGATTCGAGTTGGTCGGCGACGTAGTTCCGCTTGGCCGTTTTGCTTCGCGAGATGGCGTTCCGGAAGGTGGTCACCGGTCTGTGTCGGCGGGCGATGTTAGCTCTCCACCGTTTGGGACGACAGGCCGGAAGGGAGCACTTGCGGGTCGAGGGAAGGTGCGGCTGGGTCTGCCCATGCTGCCTTGATTGAGTGGGCGCCATTGTCGAGCACGAGCACTCGAGTCGGCTGCCCGTCCTGCATCGTCTCGTATGCGCCTCCTCGCTTGAGCGGTGTCGAACTTGCTCGGTTCGATGAAGCGAGGCAGCGTGCGTCTCTCGTGACGGCTGTAGCCCCGGGGCGGCTACTTGGCGACTTGATCCGCGCTCTTGTGCTCAGCCTGGTCCTTGGTCAGCTGCCTTGAGCAAGAGTCGCGAAACTGATGAAAGTCAACTTGTGGAGCGGCGCGACGAGGCGGTGCACAGCTTTTTGCGAGCACGAGCATATATATGCATAGTCTCAAGTCCACATTCACAGCGCTAGACTCTCGGGGGGAGCTTTCATAAGCTGTCCTCTTTGCCCCGGAAATAGATATAACTTTTTCGTAATTTTCGTCTTTCAATCGGAGTCGCTGGCTGCGCCTTTGCTCTCAAGTTCCTCTTTCCTTTTCCGCTCGTATGCGACGTCTTGGCTAGATGCTCTTGCTTGACGCGACTGGCTCCAGCTTACTCCCGCGGGCAGCCGCTTGCCCGCGACGCGCTGTATCCGCACCAATCTCCGCCCGTCCGTCGCTGCTGACGCGGCTGCAAGTCTTCTTTGTGCCTCGATCTGCTCCTTCGCCGAGCGCTCTCCCGCAGCAAGCGCCTTTTCAGCGCATACATCAAGCCCATTGCATGGTCATTTTGGAGGATACGTATCGAAGCTCGACGGCAAAGCTCAGATCGCTTGCGTCGTCCTCCGCGGACAAGCCGAGAACGAGAATAACGACGACGAACCCGCTGCCGGTACCCTCTCTTGCTTCTTCAAGTAACGCGCTTGCACGACATTCCAATGCCAAGCCATTTCATAACGCTTGATCCGCGCCGGCCCGAAGACTTGCCCCTGCTTCAGGCAGTCATTCGCGAAACGCAAGAGTATCAATATCGTACCCCTCTCCAACTTCACCTCGTCGTGAACCCGGATCGCAGCCACTTTATGCGTGTCCTGCGACGTCACGACCAAGACCTAATGCATGAATACTCTTCATTGCTTCGGCATATTCAGGACTTCCTGAATGGACGCACAAAATCTTGCCTAGAAACGCTGGTCAAGGCCGGCTTTAATGACTGGCTGGCCCGAAACCGCGCAGTCTTTCGTGCAGAGGAAACACTCTCGCGATGGATCTATGAAACACCAGCTGCAGCCCATGCTTACTTGTGTGTGGTGAGCGAGCTGGTGGAAGACATTGCCGGCCTCGTCAAAGAAGTTGATGATCTGGACGATGATGACGATCTCGAAAACGAGCAATTTGGGCAGCAGATTGTTCACCCGTTGGGGCGTGCGCATGCGATATTTGTGGGTGGTCTTATATTCCCGAACAGTGCCCGCAGACCTTGCATCAAGGCATAAACTGAACCCTTTTTTACAGCTCTCTCGCTCACCGACTGCCATGCTAGGAAGAATGGTCTGTCCTCAATCTTTCAGGCTGTACAGACCAAATTCTGTGCTGACTACCATCTGCTTGGGGCAAAGCAGCGCCAAATTTGCCCCATTCCATGTCCCAAAGAACTCTGGCGCCGCTCATGGGAGCAGCACGCGCTGCTCCCGTGTACGCGCTACGCCCCACCGCGTACCCTCCCGCCCGCAACTTCCCAGGCACAGCATGCTTTACCTTGGGCAGATGGACCTGTCACTGTCCTAGACTTGATTGAAGATGTGACGGTAAAGATACAGGGCCGCATAGACATGGTTGAAGGCCAGCCCTCGGAGCTTGCGGAATTGGATGAGCAAGCCAAATCAAGCGTTGGCTGGCTTCGGAATAAGGATGCCGCAACGTGGTACCTGTCCCTTAGGCTGGACCAACAAGGGTCATTCTGCACGCTGCTCCGGCACATTGCGTCCGAGTGCGGCCGGATCAGTCGGGAAGACGGCTTTTTCATCACGCTCAACTACGTGGTGAGTTTGGTCCTGTCTTACCCAGTCCACTGTTCCTTCACAGCTGAATCTCTTGGGCTACATGTGCCTCTAGCTGCTCTGGAGGCCTGAACTGATTACTTTGTGGATGGTGATTAAGACTGATTTCCCTTCGACCCCAAAAGCTACCTCTAATCAGAACTTTTTTTACCATGCTAACACTGTCCGCGGGTTTACTTATTTCTGACAACAGCTGCAGCGCCACGGGGTCCACTTTTGGCACCCATTTCCTCGAACATCGCTCGCTGCTGTCCACGCAGCACTGCAGCCGAGAAATAGGAGCTCGGTTCAAATCGTGCGGAGCAGACCTCGGAATGCTAGTTATGTTGTGCCTCCGGTTGCTCCGGCTTGAAGTGGAAGAGCCCCAGTGACCCCCCCAGCAAGGCGGCAGCGGTGATCTTCAGTGGCGGCAGTGGGGTTACGGGTACACTGCTAAGCAGAATTCGCAGGCAGGATTTGGGTCCTAGCGGTGCTAGCATCAAATCTCATATTGTGTAGTGTTGCACTGTTTGTTGAGATTCACTTTCACAAACAGAAAAGCACGACAAGCAGACTCAAGCGAAGCGGTAGCTCAGTAGCTGCGGACTTGCTGAGGTACTGAGCAGCTTTGATGAGTAGACTTTCCGGGCAAGCAAGATCATGTTTTCCGATGCTGGTGATGCTTACTGCAGCTTACTACATGACAGATAAGACTGGAGGCAGTCGTCACGGATGCACTCGCAATTAAATTCATCAAGCTGCAAATTCAACTTGAGCTCTCCAGTCCTGAAATCAACAAAACCGCCAAGCTTCTTTGATTTCGTGGGTCCTACAGAGGCGCACAACCATAGTGACCATGATATTCCCCAGGTGCTGCACAGTTTCCGCGCGGTGGCGGCAGGATGGCTTTGAGTGCTGCGGGCGAGCTTAAGCCTCAAACTCGGGCAGCTTTCTCCGAGCTAGCGGGTGCAGAGAGCGTCGTCCTGTGGCACGCAAGGGGCTCCATCTTTGAGTATTCCGTAAGGTTTGGTCTCTGTTCTCAGATCCGGGTGGAGCCAGCCATGTATTTTTGCGTGCCACTGCGCGCTGCTTTCGCTGCTTGCCCGTGTGCTCATCTCTTTCTTCAACCGCTCACCACGTTGGCTGCCACATGCTCCAGCTTCACGGAATGGTCCGGCTTGGCTCAAGCTTGCAAGGCTGGGCAGAGGCTGTGCAGAGACTTGGAGCTTGAATCCGAGTCTGCTACATCTGTCGCGTTGTCGCTGCTCAAACATCAGCCTTGCTTCATCCGCGCTGTAGCTCGTACAGGTCAGGTCCCAACGCTCTGCGGACTATACTTTTGAGCTAAGACGGGGTGGGCTACGAGGGGGGGGGGGGGAGTGTCACATCGCCCGCGCAACTTTTTTGTCACGGTCCGCGCAGCTTTTTGTTCAAACGCATGCGCTTGCTCCGCGGACATGCCGAGATCGATCATCGCTTGGAATGGCTTGGAAGACGGTCTGCTGCGGAATCCCCGCTTTACACAAGCTTGGACGGCCGCTCATCCGCGGACAAGCCGAACGCCGTGCTTCGTCGACGGTCTGCTCTTTCTTGCCTCTCAAAGAACGATTGCGCCGATGAACCTGGTCACGCTTGATTGGAACCGAGAGCCGCACCTGTGCGAAGCAGTCATCCGCGAAACGCAAGAATATCGGCGTCGCGACCCTCTTCCACTCGCACCTGCCGAGCCGCTCCAGCTCGTACCCGTCCACCCGGCGCCCCGGCCCGCCCTGTGGAGCCATACCTTGATGGGGTTCTTTCCCCGCTTGATCAAGACTTTCGCGAGGTCTACCAACACTTGCTGCTACTGCCCAGGCGGGCACTCCAGCATCCCGAAGCCTTGAACTTCGATGGCATGATGCAAGCGGCCGTAGACTGGTCACAGCGGAACCGGGCCGTGTTTTGTTCTCCCGCCGGCCCGCGCTGGTTACAGCGAGGCACGAGAGCGGCGGCCGCGTACAAATGCGTGATGGACGAGCTCATTCACGACCTCAGGAGCGTGATTGACTGGCTGCACGCAATTTGGCAAGGGATCCCGGACGAGCCAACGGGGCATGCAGCATTAAGCAGATTGATGGTGCATGTCGAAGTCATCTTTGTGCGTCCTTCTATGCACCTCTTCACTTCTTGAGATTACTAACTCGGAGAAGTTGCCACCGTCTCACAGCTTGCTCGCACCCCGCCCGCCATGCTTGAACGAATGGTGCATTCCTCTTGTTTGAATCTACACCCGCACAAGATTGTTTTTTTGCTGATACATTAGATTTTGACCGCTTTCTCTGCATGACAGCGCCGCACAGGCCATGTCCCATGTCCTGAGCCGCTTTGGCACTGCTCATGGGAGCAACCCGCGCTGCACCACTGGATGTGCTACGCACCGCCGCGCAACTTTCCCCAGCCATACGCTCTCCCTCATGCTGGTCTACCGTGGTATGGGGAGGAAGGCGTTGAATCAATTCATAATTGGATACAGGCGGCCATGTGGAGAATTCAACTACACCGAGATGCTGTGGCAGATGCAGGCTGGGTGGTCAATGTTCTCCCGACGGAAGGTTGGAAGTGCTTTGCCTGGCTCAGGGGCACAAACATCCAGGATTGGTATGACACACTTCATCGTGTGCAGAAAAGATCATTCTGTATGCTTGTCCGACACATTGCCTTGGAATGTGGTCGCATCAGTCGGGAAGACGGATGCTTCATAGCGCTCAACTATGCGGTGCGTGGCTCCTTCTGCTCCATGACAATCTTGAGCAATGAAGTTTACTCAAAAATCAACCTAGATGCTGTGGACACCTGGCCATGTTCAAGCCTGGATGGTGAGCTACTCTGGGCAAACTTCCTGTCTGCCGTGTTGGGCTTGGGCACTAATCTTTTGACCCTCTTGATCCCCCATCCGCTGTTTCCTCTGTTTCCTCTGGTTCTCCAAGCAGGAACAGGAACAGACCCGTCATGACATGCATCATGATCGGGTCCGACTCCCCCTCCGACAATTTCCGGGGTCCGATAGAGTTCCTCGCCGTGCGGCGCTGGAGCCACCATTCTGGGGCCGTCAAGGTGGTCGGTGAGCCATGCAGGAAGTCTTACATATGGGTGCAAAAGCGGAGCAAAAGTCAAATCTGGGCGGCAGTGGGCGGCAGAGCGGTGGTGGTGAAGCTTTGGTCTTGTGGCGGAGGTGGCGGCATTCTAACTTCAGTCTGCGGGCAGACCTGGGCAGCTTTTTCAGGCCCCAAAAGCGATGCGTAGAGCGGTTGAAATTGGTGATAAGATCTATAGCTGTCCAAGTGGCAGGTTGCAGCTGTCTTCGCGCGTGTCCCTTGTTTCTTGCTATATTGTACGCGCTCAGCAAATCAAGGGCGTGCCTATGAAGGCTTTGATGCTTTGGATGGGATCAAGGGCATTCCTATCCGCAGACCCTGTCTTTTGCAGCAGTCATGAAGGAAGCACTCGCATCCTTTCAAGCTGCCTATCGAGTCATCAATTTGTTTTCTTTATTTGTCTTCCTTTACTTTCGAAAGCGCACCATCAGTTGTTAGCGGCTTCTCAATCAGTTTTTACTTGGCTCCGCATAAACACCACTGCTATGTATCGCTAGGTCAGAACAAAAATACTGCACGCCTGGGATGGTGCACGGTCCGCGTCGAGCAGAGGTCCGCGGACACTCCGAGTCGGAGGTTTTGCTTGCTGTACGCATCGTCGACAACAGTGCTACACTTTACGCCATGCTAGAAAGCCGTTTCGACGAAGAGTATGTGCACGTAGTGCCATACACAGTTGTGCTGGATCCAACACAAGACCCGATCTTTGCGCCGCGGTCACGAAAGAGACGCTCGCCTACCGCCACCGTCCGCCTCCGTCAATCGAATGCTGGATGTCCACCCGAGAAGATGCACTCCAGACTCTAGTGAGACTTGACAAGGGTCTCATGTTGACGCACTCCGAGCTCTTTGAAGCGTTGCGGCCAATTCACGCTCACGCCTGCCTCTTGGTGCCGTGGTGAGATTGGAACATCAGCAACCGCGGAGCGTTTGGTGCAGCTGTCCTGTCATGCATAGAAGAGATCGGGCAGCATCACCTTTCACTTGAGGCGTATCTTGCCGTCATTGGCAAGCTGATTGCGGATCTCCGGCAGAAGTGTGACCTTGTGCAGTGGCAACCGCATAACAACCCTGACCAAGCGGGGATGAAAGACGTCTGGCACCAGTTCGCTGCTATCTTTGTGAGTGTGCACTTTCAATTATTGCTTGTGGGAAACAAATACCGGCTGATCTGTTTGCAAATTGCAAACTTCAACTTGACAGTTCTTACGGACACCTACAGCAATACTGAACTGAATGGTGCCTCTCGCTCTTGCTTTCTTCAGAGACAGCTGAGACTAATAACACCTCTGAACAGCGCGGCATTGTTCACATCCCATGGCCAGAACCCTTCTTTCAACAATCATGGGAACAGCCAAATCTCTGGTGGATCCGCTACGCACCTCCTCTCGCTTACCCCCCTGCACATTCATTTGTTATTGCTCTACTGCCAGGCACAATATGACGGCAACAGCACACCGGTCTTCCCTGGCCTGCCGAATGATCTGCTTGTTCTTCACTATGATCCGCACAATTACCGGGGTTACGGTCACCTGTTTTCTCGGTTCATTGATCCATTCGCTCCACCCCCTTCTCTGCAAGCAAAAGGCAACTAGGCAGTGGGCTCTGCAGAAATGCTCATCTCAGATCAAGGTTATTGGTAAACAGGCACGCTTGAAAATCTCATGCAGCTTGAATTCGAAAGAAAGCTCAAATGATCTGCGGGCAAGTCACCATGATTATCGTTCTCAGTCAAGGCGGTCTTTGGAGTGTCCTGCTCCTGAAATGGCAGACTCTGTAGCAGGGTCTCAGTAGAGTGACTGTCCTCTCTCTTTCTAATGAGCTTGAGTGCAAACACGACTTTTTGTTTGGCATCATTCTCAAGGACGCAATGATACTTCTCCAAACACTCAGGTACCTTCAGGGAGGGCTTGAATATGCACCACACGCCTCTGCAGCGGGTTAGATGACGTTTGCGAGCCAATCTCGAAAAGCTTGCGAGCCTGACACGCTTTTTTCCTGGACGCATCTCGTGATCGTGACTTGCCACAATCCTGAGCAGTGACTGGACTGTTGCGCTGAGGTGCTTGTTGCGTAGGCAGTCTTGAGTTTGCTGGTCCGCTGGTTTCTCGGGTGTATTATGAGGGTGCGGGTAAATTCACAGCAGGCAGATCGTTTTGCAAGACCTGTCAAATTTGGGTGAGTGCTTGATTGGAGTCCGTGAAAGCAACGGTCTTTCTCCTCAGCATACCTTGTCTTACTTTTACAGAATGCGTATGTCAAGATGGGGGCTACAGAGCTCCTGTGCAGAATGCGCTCGGACGGTGTCGGTCGAACCCGCGGACAAGCCGAAACTCGAGGCACTCCGAGCCTGTCTCCCAGTCGCTCTTCTCCTCCTCGCCATCGAGGCGTTGCATGCTCATAGACCCGCCGCCCATGGAGAGCAATGACAACTCCCCCTTTGTCATTCTCCGCCTTGACAAAGACCCTCAGCAATGCGATGAGGTCGTCCGGAATATGGAGGAGTATCGCAACCGACCGCTCACCACACCGGACTTCTTGCCTCAGCCTGGCCAGACTTTCGACCCGGACAAGCACATCAAGTGTACACTCAATCAGCTCAAGCAGTTGGTCAAAGACCTGTGTTTTCACGCAGGGATGTGGCGAGCGGACGAAACCCTTTCCGCTGCCGCCGCCGACTGGTCCGGAAGGAACACAGCGGTCTTTCTGCAGGAGACAGTCTCTCCGGATGACGGTCATCCAGGTTGGCTGGACGCAAGTACAATGGCAGCCAAGGTATACTGTCACGTGCTTGAAGAGCTTGTTGCGGACATCATTTGGTTCCGGAACGAAGGCAACAGGGTATTCAACAAGAGAATGAATTCAGGCAGGAGGCATGCATTCGAATCGCACATGGCATTGCATGCATCAGCAGTGTTTGTGAGTCCTGTTCCTACTTCAGATCAAGACCTTGTGTATCATTGTGAGAAGGGCTGACTCATTCCCGCCAGCTCGCCCGTACACCAAGTGCCATGCTTGAGAGGATGGTATGTCGCAATCCTATGCTGTCAAAAGTCTCCACGCTTACACCCGCATCTGTGTGGCCAGCGCCACATTTGCCCATGTGGCATCCCGTGCCCTACAGCGCTTTGGGAACACTCTTGGGATCAGCCTGCCTTGCTCCCTTGGACACGCTCCCCAGTTACATACCCTCCTAGGAATGTTCAACTTCGGGCTGCCTTGGTATGGAGCACCTGGGGCGGTGCCACCCGTTCCGTCCTGTCAATACGGGACAGAGCAGTGCGCGGGATCTTGTCTTGCCAGAAAGCCACCGAAGATTTGGACATAGCGCAGAAGGCCAAGAACAGTCTCCAATGGCTCGTCAGTAAGCCTGTGGAAGGTTGGTACTGGTCTCTTACAGAGCTCCAGCACAGAATCTTTTCCACCCTGCTTTACCTGCTGGGCCGGTGCCTCGTCCTGCGCCTCAAGCGAGCTCGACCCATTCTAAGTCTCGCTCCCTTTCCTCTCTTCTTTCGAACGGAACTAACACTCTCTTTTCACACAGATGATATACTCTATCGCGCTGGGCTCAAAGAGTTGGCCGACTCCTCAAGAAGCCGTCGTCGTCGAAAGGTTTTGGAACGGAAGTTGGAGGACGCTCTCGCGCGGACTTGTTGTAGCTCTCTGGGAGAGCTAGCTCCCCCTCCGGAAGCTCACTCTACGAAATACAACACTCGAATCACTGTTTATCGGCTCTAGCTCGCCTATAGACTCGCTACGACCCACTTGCGCCGCTCGCCTGGCCTCGCTCTTCGAGTTCGAGACCGGTGCGACCAGCATTACCACATTGCAATGCAATGCCGCCTTGTTGGCAGAGACAATGGATGCTTTATTGCACTCAGCTATGCAGTGAGTTTGTCTACCTAGCTTGAACTGGTCTCACAAAACTGATCCGGCCTCCTCTAGATGTCCTGGACACCGGACAATGTTCAAAGTTGGATGGTGGGCAGAAGAAGAGTTGCTTCAGGACCCACCTTTGGCATGCTGACACACATACACTTGTCATTGTGCAGTGTGTACAGTATGACAGGTACACATCTTGTCTTGAAGTCCCGTGTGGCAGGAAGCCGGGTCTTCCGCCTTTCCCCGGCAGCGCGCATTATCACGATTGGACAAAACTGGACCCAAATATCTGGAGTCGCTTTTACATCTATAACAAGATGCCTTCAGAAGTGGCAAGACATCACACTGCATCCGGCGAGCCCGCACCGGGAGGCAATGTGGCAGTTCCGTACGGAGGGGCGGAGCAGCGGTGATAAAGTCTTTCCTGGTGATAGGCAGTCATCATGCCAAACATGAAATAGAGATGCGGTTTGTCCTTGTCTATGCCTCTTGACAGACTGGGCTAAGTCAGATGCCATGAAGTCCAGGGAACAGAAAAAACATTCAGGAACCTCTCCTTTGTGTCAGACAGCGGGCTGACAAGGCAGAGACATAGAAGACAACACTTAGTGCGGGCGTTGAGTTGGCAATACTTTCTCTCAAAGTGTCCAGCACAAGCTTGATATAACTTTACAGTGTGTCTCTAAGGACGAGAGGCCCTCTGTCAGGTCACCGGACTTGAGACCCCCGCAGTGTGGATCTATCGGAAGTGCGAGGCGTCGCGCATGGGAAAGAGGAATAAGAAGGTCCACTTAGCGTCCTTGGCCTCCGCAGCAATCCCACGTTAAAGTGGTTGTTGTCGGATTATCTGCCAGCGGCATGCTGGCGAGGCTGTGTTAGAGTTTTGTGCGCGGTGAGCCCGAACGGACTGAGCTTGTTTCGCTGACGCGAGCGACGCTCGAACCTACTCGCGCAGCTCCGCGGACAAGCCGAGTTTCCAGTCGATCCGTCTCATTCTCGGCTATTAGCCTCTTCCACTTTCTCTTCACACAGCCTCCGTCATCAGGGATTGACAGCTGAAGGGAGAAGCACCCAACATGACGCTGCTGACGCTGGACTTGGACCAACACCCTATGATTTGCGACGAAGTTGTCCGGCAGACACGAAAGTATCGCCAGCGGCCACTCGCCGGACCAATCTTCCCGCCTCACCCTAAGGATGAGGTTAACCCTGAAGTCCACCTCGAGACAGTGCAAAGTCAGCTTGACAAGTTGATGATGACTCTGCCTCGATCCAAATCAGTGTGCCGAGGAGCCAACATAGTTTCCTCTGCCTTGAACGATTGGGTTGCAAGGACCAAAGCGGTCTTTCATACAAGAGACAGACACTGGATGTGCTCCTCTACATGCACAAGCACATGTTCACGCACAATGGTAGCAGATATTTACTTCCGGGTGCTTGATGAGGTTGTTGAGGACATCACGAAGCTTAGGGATGAAGCATACAGTGCATGTTGGGAGGAAGGAATGTTAGAGGAAGAAAGGGATCACATCAGGTCAGGCATAAAGTTGCGCGCATGTGCAGTATTTGTGAGTCCTCTAGTCACCTGTGTGCGGATGTCTGCATGCAAGGCGGGCTAAATTCCGTCCGGCAGCTTGCACGTACACCGACAGCAATTCTCGAAAGGATGGTCTGTTCTAGTCCAGCTTTTACCTGACTATCTGCCTTTCACTGATACTCTGATCTGGATGTCAGCGCCGCCATCACCTAGGGGTGCCCTGCCCTAAAGCGCTCTGGACCAAGTCTTGGGAGCAGGCAGCGTTGCTCCCCTGGACGCGCTACGCCCCGCCAATCACATTCATTGACAGTGGTGCTGCACTGCAAGATGCCCTACAATGGAGTGGCCGAGGGAAGACTGGTTGCTCTGTGCTGTGGAAGATTGACACTGCCTTCTCAGGAATTTTGTACCGCCAGCACGACACCCACGACTTAGTCATTGTCCCGAAAGCCCACAAGAGTCTCGGCTGGCTCAAGAGTGCGCCGGTGGAAGAGTGGTACATGTCCCTCACCCAGTTGCAGCGGATGTATTTCTGTACACTGCTTCACCACATTGCCTCGCGGTGTCTCGAGATCGGTCAACAAGACGGCTGTTTCATTGCGCTCAACTATGCAGTATGTTTGTTGTGTCCCTTCTGCCTTGATACAGGACTAATCCAGTGTGTCACCTTGCTCAAATGTCAGATGCTGTGGACGCCTGAGCATGTCGACCACGGGATGGTGGGGCAAAGCAGGCCTCTGCTCAACGTTGCAAGTGCACTGCGGAGCTGAACTAGGTGATTGCCTTGCAGGTGGCCCAGCAAATGAGGGACCTGTCAAAGCTACCCGGCATGCATGAGGGAGATTTGGCCTGGTACAAACCGTTCCCGGGGACTGCGCACTACCGCGGGGACCGCACAAAACTGGTCCCGGAACTCTGGGCTCGGTTTGATCTGCCTCACAGGATGCCATCAGAAGTGGCTCAACTTCATGCTCTCATGGGTCAGCACGTACTCGGGCTTCGAACGGCACTTCGATACGGAAAGACCGAGCGGCGGTGGTAGAAGCTCTAGCAGCGGCGCGAGGTTTCCTTCTTAGAGGTAGATTTAGAGCGTTGGAATACAGACACTGTCGGGCCCGGAAAGGACCTGCAAAGACCTTTGTGTTTCGAGGCGCGCAACAAACGCGGCTTTGAGGAATCAAATTTCGAGCAGGAGAGGACTTGCGCATTCCTCTACACTCACAATCAGTTGACCTAGGCTTGGGGATGAACGAAATGAAATGCATAAGGACGGGAAGGAAAATACAGCCAAGGAAGGATTGCTCCGGGGTTTTCTTTACAAGTCGGTGACGGCACCGTGCGAAGCGTCCGACACGAGCTTGATGTACTTGTACAGCGCACCCTATTCACGCATGACGAAACGAGTCAACTTTCCGGAGCAAATTGGGACGACAAGACAGCGAAGCGCGGAAAGCTTCCGGCAGCGGAAGGGTGCAGGAAAGAGACCGAGCGACGCACCGACTTGACTTTGGGTTCCCGTGGGACCCACTTCTTGCGCCGTTCGGCGAGTTCCTCCTCCGACACCTTCATGTCGATCGTGTTCTTGACCGCGTCGATGTAGATCTCCTGTTGAACGCGCGCGAAGGGTGGTCGCGAGGTCGCGGGTGGCGAGAAAGAGATGAGGAAGGTCCAGTCAGCGTTCATTTTCCGCTTCCGCCCGCCGCCCGGACTAGAAGAGACAACAGAGAAAGGAGGCGGCGAAAGAGAACTCACGTCACCGTCCTCGATGAGGGCAATGTTGCCGCCCGTGAACGCCTCGGGCACGACGTGGCCGACCGTGAACCCGTGCGTGCCGCCCGAGAACCGTCCGTCCGTCACGCACGCGACGTCGAGTCCCAACCCCGCTCCCATGACCATACTCGTCGTCTTGAGCATCTCGGGCATGCCCGGTCCACCCTTCGGTCCGAGGTACCGCAGGACGATGACGGTCTTTTCGCCTTGCTTGATCGACTTGGTCTCGATCGCGTGGACGACGTCGTCCTCGTTGTCAAACACGCGCGCCTTGCCGCGGAAGGTCAACCCTTCCTTGCCCGTGATTTTCGAGACGCATCCGCCCGGGGCGATGTTGCCCTTGAGGATGCGGAGGTGACCGGTCGACTTGATCGGTTGCGAGAGCGGGCGGATGACGTCCTGACCGGCGGCGAGCGGCTTGGCGCGGTCGAGGTTGTCGCCGAGCTGACGGCCGTTGACGGTCATGATGTCGCCGTCGATGAGCTTGTGCTCCATCAAGTACTTGAGCACGGCTGCGGGCGGGCGAGTGCGGTCCGATACCGGTCAGCGTCCGTAGAAATGCCGAGAATGGAGGTCGAGAGCGGGGGATACCACGCACCGGGAACACCTCCGACCTTGTGCAAGTCCTCCATGACATACTTTCCACTCGGTTTCAGGTCGGCGAGGAACGGCACGCGGTCCGAAACGCTCTGAACATCATCAATCGTCAACTCGATCCCGACACTCTTGGCGATCGCAATCAAGTGCAGCACGGCGTTGGTCGAGCCGCCCAAGATCATGGTCAAGACGAGGGCGTTCTCGAACGCCGAACGGGTCATGATGTCGCGCGGGCGGATGTTCTTCTCGAGCATGGTGAGCATCGCCGGACCGACGAGGTCGCACTCTTCTTGCTTCTCCTTGTACGCCGTCGGAGTCGAAGACGAGCCGGGGAGGGTCATGCCCATCGCTTCAGCCGCCGACGCCATCGTGCTGCGGATAAAGTCCTGATGAGTGACCGTTTGGTTTCGGAGGCGGGGGGGGGCGAGCTCACTTGGCCGTGTACATGCCTATCGCGGAGGAGGGCGGGGCGAAACATGAATCAGTTCCCCCTTCTTTTCGCTGCTCCGGAACAGAATGAAAGCGAGCAACGACTCACCTCCACAAGCACCGCCCTCCTTCCTGCACGAATTCCGGACCGTGTCGAGCCTGACCTTCTCCGCCTCTTCCGTCGCTCCCATCTCCAAATACTTCCCGTACGACTGGAACGCCGAGACGACGTCGAGGGAGGGCATGCCGGCGCCGCACGAGCCGGGTTGCATCGTCCCGCCGTACACTGTCGGATGTTCGCCGCCGTCAGCGGGAGGGTTTCTGGACGAGTGGAGGGAAGAGGGAGAACGCACCCATAAGACCGGGTCGGTTCAAGCGACCGAGAGCCATCAAGACACCGGGCCTTTGGAGGGGGAGGCGTGTCAGCACAGCGAAACCGAAAGGAGGTTGAAGGGCAAAAGGGCCGGAAGAGCAGAACAGTTCAGAACTTACATGTTCTTGTCGCAAGCCTGTTTTTTCGAGTGCAGAGGTTAATTAATGGTCAGCACAAGTTCGCGCGCCATCGTAGTACCCCGTGCGAGAAGCAAAGAGAAGGGGGAAAACTCACGGGGATAGTAACCATGCCATCCAACCAATGCCCACCCCCGACGGTCTCGACCGCATCGGCAATCAAGTCCCTCGACTGGAGCGAGTAACTCATGCCGAACGTGCCCATCGAGATCCCGTCCGAGACGGCGGGCGTGCCGAACCCGTACCCCGTGATGCCGGAATCGGCGAGCGATTTCTTGATCCGGGTACCGAGAGTCAGGACGTGCTTGTTGCATCTGTGGAGTTTCGTGTAGTGTCGATTGTAGCGGTGTTAGGGCATGGTGAGCAGATTCATCCGGGAGAGAGAGGCGAGGCCAGGGGATGCGGACTGAGGCGCGCTGACTTACGGGTTGCCTTCGTACCTGTAGATTCGTTCATCCCGCGCACACACAGACGAGATCTCGGTCAGCATGATTCTATGGGAAAGGGGAAGCTATGAAGGGCGGAGAAGGGCGCCCGTAAAGAACACTCACCAAACGTTTGCGATTCCGACCATGGGTTTGCCGAGATCTCCGGGTTGGTCGATCGGGTCCGTGGCGTACAGCATGGCTTGCGAGGCTCTGCAGGCGGAAGAATTAGCTTCAAGGGAGTGAACCGGCGGGACAAGGACTGGGGGAATGGTGCAGACTGACCCTTGAGTCTTGTCGGCCGTGATGGTGTACCTGTCGGGAGATGCGCGCACTCGTGTGTCAGTTCCACCGAATTACCTCCCCGCCGTGCAACGACAATGAACTCGACTCACGAGTAGCGGTTGAGGCGGTCTCCGGGCGGGGGTGCCAACGGGTCGTTACTGTCATTGGAACGAGTCCTGGTCGCCGGGGTCGACGCCAATCCACGCCGGCCGAGACGGGTCGATGCCGCCCTCATGCGGACGATTGCGTTGACCATCCTTTCGTGGTTGGAAGAGCCCTTTTGCGCAGACGAAGAGAGAAGAGCGCGAAACGGGAGTTAAGCCGCGGAGGTTCGCTTCGGCACACGGGACGTAGCAAGACGAGCTCTGGGTGGACCTGTTTCGTGTGGAGGCGAGAATGAGAGACCATCAGCACGTCAGTCTGTCCTCGTGTATCCCGGTGCAGTGCCTTTAGCCGTGCGAGAGGCTGGTCGAGAGAGAAAAAAAGTGGAAGAGCCGAGGTGGAGAAGAGGCCGAGTCGCCTCGAGGCAGGGCCGCGCTCGGGGGTTGTCGAGGCTGTAGAGTGGACAACTCACCTTGCTGTTCCTCACTCTTGCCCTACGTTCAGACTGGATCGAGAGTCTTGTCAGTCCTTACGCCGAGATGAGCGAGTCAATCGGCAAGGTTGGCGCGGAACGACGACTTTGGCTGCTTCAACGCCGCGCTCCTCTCTGGCGCACTTTTGATTGGTCACTCGGTTGTCTCGCTCGACAAGCTACTATCGAGGTTGTAAGCTACATGATTGGGACGGGCGAATCCTACGATGAGGACAAGGGTATCGGAAGGCGCTCCCAGGGGCAGTGACTGCCGAGAAGGAAACACTGACTGAGGGGAGGCTGGGCCGGGTGTATTTTGTCAGCGGCGCGCGTCCGGAATTTGTCATCCCGACAGCAGCGCGGATGAGAACAGCGAGGGAAGAGAGCGCCCTCCTCTCTCTTGCACTCTAGACACACGAGTCGAGAGAACACGCTGGCCCACCGAGCGTACTACACTCGAATCGCAGCTACCACTCGCACCTTCTTCTCCCGCCCGACCACCAGACCAGCCACAGCCGCCGCCGCCGCCGCGTTTGCTGCCACCACTGCCGCTACTCTCACAGCCACCCGCACCCTCTACGCAACCCCGTTCGGTGAGCCATTCCATTCACGAGCTCTGTTCAAAGAGACGTTGACTGACCATATGTAACCCCTGCCCGGCAGCCATGGCCCCTATCGAAGTCAACGGAGGCGCCGCCGCTGAAAAGCCCTCCAAGCACAACAAGGTCGTCATCATCGGGTCCGGTCCCGCAGGCCGTGAGTTCCACCGTTCTCATTTTCGTGTGGGTGGGTGACTGAGGCGCTAATCACCCCCCGCCACCAGACACGGCCGCGATCTACGCCGCCCGCGCCAACTTGAACCCCGTCATGTTTGAGGGAATGCTCGCCAACGGGTTCGCCGCCGGTGGTCAACTCACCACCACCACCGACGTCGAAAACTTCCCCGGTTTCCCCGAAGGGATCCGCGGTCCCGAGATGATGGACCTCTTCCGCGCTCAGTCGATCCGGTTCGGTACGACCATCCACACCGAGACGATCTCGAAAGTGGACTTGTCCGAACGGCCGTTCAAGTACTGGCGCGAGGGGGAGGAGCAGAACGAACCCGAGACGGCCGAGACGTTGATCATTGCGACGGGCGCGAGTGCCAAGCGGATGCACATCCCGGGAGAGGAGACGTACTGGCAGAGTGGCATCTCGGCCTGCGCCGTCTGCGACGGTGCCGTCCCCATCTTTAGGAAGAAGCCCCTCGCCGTCGTCGGCGGTGGCGACTCGGCCTGCGAAGAGGCCATGTACCTCACCAAGGTGCGTCCTTTGTCTTTTTCTTGCCGCTCTGATTATCTCTCTGACCGTTCTTAAACTCCGCGCGCAGTACGCCTCGCACGTGTACATGCTCGTCCGCCGCGACGTCCTCCGCGCCTCGAAAGTCATGGCCAAGCGCGCCCTCTCTCACCCGAAAATCACCGTCCTCTGGAACACCACCCCGATCGAAGCCAAGGGCGACGGCGAGTTGTTGACCGCCCTCCGCTTGAAGGACACCAAGACGGGCGAGGAGCGCGACCTCGAAGTGAACGGCCTTTTCTACGCGATCGGTCACGTCCCGGCGACGGAATTGGTGAAGGGTCAACTCGAGCTGGATGAGGATGGCTACATCAAGACCAAGCCCGGTACTCCCGAGACGAGTGTTGAGGGTGTCTTTGCGGCCGGGGACGTTCAGGTGCGTTCAGAAATCGCCAAAATGCGCCAAAAAAGACCAAAATTGACCACCGGATCGCCCGGACACAGGATAAAATCTACCGCCAAGCAATCACGTCCGCAGGCACTGGTTGCGCTGCCGCACTGTGCGCTGAGAGGTGGCTCGCCGAACACGAATCCGTTAGCTCGGAGGACGTGTCTCCCCCGGTCGGCAACGGGCAGTAATCGCAATAAACGAGTTTTTCCACCTTACGACTCGTTCCCCTCGCTCCAAACGACTTCTCGATGGTGCTCTATGGTGGTATGGACCGTGTGGAAGTGGAAGGAACGAGAGGGAAGCGTGTGTTGGCGAGAACGGGGTGAAAAGAGGGCGTTCTCTCAAGGGAAGGGGCTTCTTGTTTTCATGGGCTTTCGGTCGTTCTGCCGACGGTGCCTAGGTCCAGGGGTGTTACACTCGAATGGGTGTACCTGGGTGAGCAGGCTGGTGCGCTGAAGCCGCCTCCGTGGGTGATGGCGGAACGCGTTTCTCGAAGCACGAGGGAGGGCCTGCTCGCCACTCGTCTCTTTCGCTTTCCTGCTTCCATCACTGCTTGTTTGTCCCCTAGCGAACGCGCTCATGGCTCTACATTATCTTGCCAGCACGTGGACGCCCTGATCTTCTTGTGTACAGAAACTTCGAGCGCTGGTCACTTTCTGATCTGCGCCGAGGTCCCGTCATATCGTGACTTTGTGTGACTAAGCAAGCTTGGAATGGAGTTATCTTCCAGAATGCCTCAAAAAAGCCGGGGCAGTGCTAGAGTGCCCCAAAGAATTGTGACCTGTCTAGAATGCCCCAAAGAGAAGTACAGGTTATCTAGAATGCCCCAAGGCCATCTCGATTGCCCCGAAGACGCGCCGTGTCATGCTACAATGCCCCAGACCAGTTTCCAATCCTCCAGAATGACCCGACCTGATCCAGAATGCCCCGCAGACGCGACGCGACTCTCTACACTGCCCTGCCTCTGACGACGCGCGGTCACGCACCTCCGCGGAGTTCAAGTTCAGGCCTCTGCAGCTTTGCGGTTACGCCCTCCCACAACTACCTACTTACAGAGGAGCCTATCGATCTTGAACTATGGACAGGTAGCTTGATAAAACAGCGCTGCAATAGCAGACAATGCAAAAAGTGTACAAATGTGGCGCAAGCTTTGAGGTTTTGCAGAGTGGCGCAAGGCGCAAAGCTCGGAGGAATAGGCAGCTGGACCGGAGCCTTGATCTTGAACCGGTGACACAACAATACAATGATATCCCCACAACTCTGGACTTGAGGTATAACAACACGGGCCCGAGCGTAAAGACGAGATCAAAGAAGGGAGAAACTGCGAACAATCAGAGCCAGCGCCACTGAGACCGCTTTAGGTCAAGCGGGGACCAGTGTAGCCAACTATGGTCTGAAACTGACTTTTCTACACACCGTATGAGTGTAGGCTACTGCTGGTAGGGCGCGGAGGCTGTCCGTCGGTGCGTGGCGTTTGAGCAAAAGTTCAGATTTGAGCACTTCAACCTACCAGTGAGTCCTCCTGAACAAGCGACATGTCTGTTCGTCTGAGAAGGCTTGAGATAGACTGCTTGGCAGTATATATCGCAGGGCATGCGGTCTTTGCCGCACACAGGTCTTGCTGCAGCGCTGAAGAGGCCTGAGCCCGAGCTCCGCGGAGGTATATGCCCGCGCGCGGCGCAGGGCACCGGGCATTGTAGAGAGTCGCGTCGCCGTCGCTGGGCATTCTGGATCAGGTCGGGGCATTTAGGAGCATTGGGAACTGGTCCGGGGCATTCTAGCATGGGACGGCGCGTCTTAGGGGCAGTGTGGATGGCTTCGGGGCATTCTAGATAACCTGTATGTCTCTTTGGGGCATTCTAGACAGGTCACAAATTTTTGGGGCAGTCTAGCACTGCCCCAAGAAGTTTGGGGCATTCTGGAAGATAACTCCTTGGAATGAGCGAATCTGAGCTCCTGAGGTGGCTGTGCTTTGCGGGAATCCGACGTCCGAGCGCACGCTCAGGCCGTGTGCGATCTGCTCCGCGGACATCCCGGCGCCAGCCTCTCTGTTGTCGCTTGCCCGCTGCTGAATCTCTTTCGGCTTCTTACAACACCGTCGGGCGAATCATCTCGGGGTCTAATCTCTAAGCATGGACACAGGCACACCAGAGCAGATCCCTGACCGGCTCGAGACACCGCCTGCCGCCGAGCCGCTTCGCGAGCAGTTCTTATCCCAGCATGACTCGCAAAAGAGTGCAAAAGAATACTTAGCGTGGGATCTTGCCCCTGTTCACTTCAAAGGTAGACCGCCACAGTGGATCGCCATCAAGAGGTTGCTCAGCCGGCTGCACGAGGCGGTGGGGGGACTATCGCCAAATGCACACTGGTTACCACTTCTCAAGGGACAAATAACTCGGCTCGAAAACAGCGTGAAGATAGCATTCAATGGTTCAAGGGGGAAGAACTCCTGGTTCAAACAGAACACAGAATACGGGGGACGGCTTCTTCGCCAGACCCTGCTTGATATTTGTGAAAGGGTCGAAAGACAGGACTCTGCTCTGTCTATGCTCAAGATTCTTGTTTTTTTGGCAATTCCTGGATGCAACCCTGACTGGTCTTGTGCACACACCCCTGACACCACACAGGCTCTCTTAAATGCATCCACTGTGTGGTTGCAAATTGTACAGTGCCCCGCTTCAGTACCTCCAATGTCAACCATTGGTCAAGTCTGACTCTGACTGCACTTGGACAAAACAGCGCAAATATGCGGGCGGATACGCTTCCAGTTCAAGCGGTCGGCCCCCTCTCATTGCGCCTGACGCCGTGCGACACAGCTTGTGGAACGTCCCTGGCATCCGCTTCGACTGGGCCCGGGGGCCATCTACCCTCCGCGAGGTGATCTTTTGAACTCTCCTTCATGGAGACAAGCTGCGGCAAAACTTGACACCATGCGGCAAGCCCTTGCCTCTGCGTTGGACAACCTTTCCTCCGGAGTTGAGCTCAAACACCGGCTAGCGAGGCAGATCATGCTTCTCAACAGCACTTCAGTCCAGGACTGGTACAACCACAACATAGCAAGTCAGCCTGCATACACAAGCCTTGTTGCCGCAATTGCCACCCGCGCAACGGAAGTCAACAAGCTCGATGGACCAGTTTTGGCGGTCAAGTTCCTTGTAAGCAGCACTGCCGGTGAATTTGTTTGCAGTCTGTTGGCTGACAAACAGAAGGCATATCTAGGAACACTATACTTCAGATGGCATTAATAAGTACATGGTGAGTGGTAATGGAGACTGTTGACTGAGACACTTTGCCATCCTGCTGAGAAACTACCTGTCTCTGCTTGCCCACTGCTCTCAGCAACGCTGCGAGGCTTCTGGTGTAGAGCCATTCCCTAAGTCACAGGATAACTCAAGCGCAACAACTCCTTGTCAAACCACTCCTTGCCATCCCTCGCTTGGGCTTCGCATGAGTGTGCGGTATGGCAAAGCGCTCCGTCACTGGTGACTAAAGAGCTTAGAGGGTAGGTTGGGGTAGGTGATATTTCCTGTGAATCTGATCTGATCCTTATCCCTGGACGTTGGAGCCCTTGTGTGCACAGGCTTATTGTCCCTATTTGGCTTTGCCGGTCTTGTCCTTAGACGGGGTGAGCACCTGCATACAAGTCGTTAGCTATGAGATTTACTACAACCTAAGCATATGATGTGTTTTTACCTACAAGCTTGCTGGGGAGCGTGACATGCAAATCCTTCAGCTTCCAGCTCCCGAGAAACGCCGAGACAGCTATTAGCATGCCCTTTTGCGGGTATCACAGGCGAGACATGTGTTTTGAGTCAGTGCTTGCCACTCTCGGGGGCATGGACACGCGGTGTGTAGCGCTTGAGAGCAGGGGTCCTGCACTTCGGCGGAGCGCGGAGATGTATGCTGCGCACGGTCCTTCCGCGGACTTCCCGCATTCTGGCCTGAACGCGCGCTCTTTGGGGTTCCTTCTCTTCCTTCCGCACTGCTCAAAGACACCTCATCTTACAGCAGCTCGCTCTCTTGTACTGCCCTTTTCATGGACCCTCATCCCGGCATTGCACAAGTTGCCGCTGAGCGTGATGCATTCTTCCTGCGTCATCAACGCCAACTCACGGAGACTGCAGAAGAGTGGGCAGCTTTGCCTATACATCCCAGGCAGGTCTACCTGCGTGGACCCACACCAGGTCTTCAATTGATTGAGGGTGTCTTGCATGAACTGCAAACATTGGTAACACCCTGGTGGGCATCACCAGAACCGGCTGTGAATCTTCTCCTAAGAATGGAGGTGGACAGGTTCCTTGCGGAGACAAGATATATCTTTTGTGACCTATTGCAGCACCCTGTGTGGTACATCCAAGTGACCTCGCGGGCAAGATACATCTTTCTGGAAACTCTGCACGATGTGCACCGGTTTCTGACAATGCGCCAGTCTGCTCTGGAAAGGCTCATATCTGTTGTGTGTCCCAGAAGTAGCTGTGAATACACTGTCACAGTTGACTGACTCACTGCGCATGCAGGCCGTTCTGACTCCGCATGCTGTGTGGGTCGCGAATGGTATGTCAATACCCTTCATAAGTTCATCCTGCCGTACATGGAACCAACAACAACTGCATTCAACAGCGCCGGTATGAGGAGATTGCTGGAAATGGATGTGATGATTACTTGATTGCGCCTGATGCCATCCGCCAGCTGGTTTGGAACGTCCCACATGTTGCCCTCAATTTCGCGCAACAGGCAGTCTATCCTTCTCAAATCTCAAACATCCGCCAACCACTCACCTGGGAGAATGTATATGGAGATCTAAGATGGGCACACACAGCTGTCTCGGAGGCAATTGCCGGCGAGAATCCAATCAGGCACATGCTTCAAGCGCGACTTGAGCGACAAATCTTGCTTCTCAGCAGCAGATCGGTTGAAGCGTGGTTCAAGAACAATACATGCATCCAGCGCATGTATGCGAACCCTGATTGAAACAGTCGCAGCACGCCTCCAAAGTATCACCACAGGCGACGGGCCAGTCTTTGCCATACAGTTCTTGGTGAGCGCGGCTGCCTTCACGTCTGAATGCCCATGTAGCTGAGGCTAACACGCTATACAGGCGCGCTACACTGCTGATGGGATTGACAGGCACATGGTGAGTGGCGCAAAGCAAGACCGTGCCCATTGATTCATATCTAATCAGTTCTCAAGCATGATCCGCTCAGCACCCTGCAGTGCCGGAAGCCATTCCATTCCCAGGATCGTCAAGGAGAGTGTCCATCCCCAACCTGCTCGAGCCCAGCACTGGCCAGCAGCAATCCTTGGGCCTTTGTCACGCCAGCCTGCGGTATGGCAGAACCGTCCCGCACTGGTAGACCCTACTGAGGAAAGGATAGCAAATCCCTGTAACCGAGATCTGGATCTGTCCACGTGAGATGAGTCAAAGTCGAGTTGAGAGAAAGAGAGCATGCATAGTCTTCCCTCCGCAGAGAAGACTACTCAGTCTTCCCCCTTGTCGGACAACTGCGCCGCGCCCGTCTTGCTCTTGGACCGAGACAGCGCCTTGGCGCCTCTGCGACTGACCACCTGACTCCACGTCCCGAGCCTCGCCCACCCGCTCGAGGTTGACCCGCCGCTCTTGCTGCTCGCGATGCTGGCGCCGTCTCCGTTCGGATCTCGCAACGACGACGACGACGCGTTTTTGCTGCTCGGATCTCGAGAGTCGGGAGCTGCAGACGTCGTCGCCGGATCGGGAGAAGGGTGTTCGTGCTCCGGAGTCGCCAAGGCCGGGTTGTCGCCCGGATTCGCGGAGGAGGACGACGAGGGCACAGGTGGCGGCATCGAATCTCCGCCGGAGGACTCTGTGCCCGGAGTGAGCGAAGGCGATGGAGTTGCCTGGCTTGGCTGGTAGTGATAGTGTGGTGGTACCGATCAGATTTGTCAGCGAGACCGCTCAAGAGTAGGCAAATTGAGGGTATTGTTGGTGGAAGATGGTGACGAGCAAGATCGGGAAATCGACGGAAGGGCTGTGAAACTGACGTTGAAAAACTGCATATTTGTTGTTGCCGTCTTCCTCATTGCCGAGACATTCGCGAATGCATTCCGTCGGGCCTCCGAAAAGCCGGCGAAATGAGCGAGCTTTTCCGTCGAGAAAGAAACCCGCTTCCCCTTCCACCCCGCACCTCCGCCAGGTTCCAGCTTCTCGGACCCATGTTACGTACTGAGTGTGTAGGAGCCGTGTTACAGATGAAGTCAGGTATACTCGTGGATGCGAAGAGGGCGAGAAGGGAGGGTCCGTGGAAGAGAAAACGAGTCCGCCCTCCTCAAGCGGTACCATAAGTCGTCTGGTGCCCCTGCTGCTGCTGTGGAGGGGGAGGGACTCCGACCGGATGATACTGTCCTGCTCCTGCGCCCGCGGGACCCCATTCGGCGTTGCCGAAGTACTGGACGTCGGGACCGTACCGCTCCTCGGCCTGCATCTTCTTGTAGATGAGGTAGAAACAATGCAGATGTCCGGGAATGTAACCTAACAGGGTGAGGGCGATGTTGATCAGGAGGTCGCAGGAGCAGCCGGTCTGTTTTCGACGAGCAGCAGCTGCAGCGTCAGTGACGGAAACGACGGGGGCGCCCACCGCTCGGAGTTTCGGGTACGGGGACGTCCGAGACCTCGAGGCGGAGTAGAGTAGATCTAAGGTGTGGCTAGGGCAGAGTCGTACGTACGAGGATTCCCGCGGCGGCGGGCGGGAACAAGATGGCGACGAGGACCAGGAGGACTGCCCGTGGGAAGGGGCACGGTCAGCGGACCAGGCTCTCTCGGACGAAATGCGGGTACAGCTTGAGTACTTACTATCTGAAGCGCGGACCATCCTTGTCTGCTCTGCGAAGGTGGCGAGCAAGTGGCGGAGAGAGGTGCTGGGAGTTCTGCGGGCGGGGCGCGTAAACGAAAAGCGGACTTCGCCGGTCAGAGAGCTTCGTCAGGTAATCTCGGAGCAAGCAGCACTTCTTGCACTTACGTCCGAGTGCAGTGTAGCGAGAGCTGCAGTCGAAAGATGTTGATCTCAATCAAATGACGCAGCGCCGCCTGCAGTCAGGGGGAACCCTCGTCCCCAAGAGATGATAAATCCCGTGAAACCTCGAGACTGCCCTTGTCCAGCGACACTCTTCAAGGGACTGCACTGAATCGAATAGTAGCACTTGATCTGAGCGAGAGAGAGCTCTATGTTGATGCGAGCGGGCGCGCGGTGCTCCACCCGTCGCGAACCGAGGCCAGCTCCCTCTTGATCCCACTATAGAGTCGCTCATGGCGCCACGGCGGTCTGCACGCAAGGCTAGCGAGGGCAAGGCGGCGCTCGACCTGACCCTGTCGTCCTCGCCCTCGCCCTCGTCCGACGTCGAAGTGCAAGACGCTCCTCATCGACGTTCGTCGCCCAGGAAGAAGACAAAGACGACGACGTCGATGGAAGACGCCGACGAGGCGTTTGCACGCGCTCTGCAAGAAGAGGAGAATGCTGCGGCGGCGGCGGCGGCGGCTATGGACCAGGGTGCGCCAGCCGCAGGGACGAGCAAAGCCAACCAGTCGAACCGCGCCGAGGAACTGGCAGCGATGAACTCGACTTTGAGCGGGAACGCGCTCGCCGAAGCCTCTACGAGCACGAGTGAGGCCACTCCAGTCGACAAGGACGACCCGCACGCCATCGTCGGCGCGTTCAGGAGCTTGTTCGTCGACGGGACCGGATGTCAAAAGTGCGGCGCCGCTGGACCCTCGAACGACGACGACAAGAAGACAGCCTCGAAGCAGAGCGCCGTGAGTGGATTCGTTGCGCGCTTGTCGAGCTTGTGGACTATCGCCGCCCTCTTCAATAGCGTAGGTAATCCGGAACGGCGACATGGCCGCTGGACCGATTGGAGCAGCAACTTTGCTGGATCTTGCATGAAAAGACGAGGGTATTGACCCGCGTGCTTCCTGCCCTCGTTTACACAGGACGGCAAAGCTCCGTATGCGCCCCGCGCGACTCTCACGGCCGACTCGACCCTGCAAGACTTTCTCGACCTGACCTCGGCGCGCTGCGAGACCTGCGAAATCGAGATCTGCCGCGGCTGCGGGTTTGCGATCGGTTCGAGCAACAATGGCGAGGAGGCGAGCACGAAGGGTGAATGCTGTGCTGAGGGGAGGGTCATCGCGCTCTTTGAGGTGTGTTACTAGCGTGGTTTCTCTTCAGGGTTAGAGAGGAAAAGAAGCCTGATCAGGATCACCCTCCCGCAGCTCCTCGCTTCGCTCGACGCCATCTACACCCTCGACCACTTGCAGCGTCCCTCTTCGTCGTCCGCGGGAGGAGGAGGACCAGCGCCGAAGAAGCGCAAGCGCGCCGGACCGAAAGGGATCGGCGCCGGAACGGGGTACGGTTCCGGTGCCGCCGTTGGGCCCTATGCTTACGGAGGTCCGGCGTCTGTGGTCGCTAGTAACGGCACCGGGTACGCGTACGAGGACGACGAAGGTTTCGACGACTACGACAGCGAGATGGACTACGACGGCGAAGGGTTCGGATTTTTCGCAGGAGACAGCGAAGGAGGGGAGGGAGGGTATGATCCGGAGTTGTATTCCGACGACGAAGCGTTCTATGAGGCGATGGAGGCCAAGGTCAAGGCTGCCAAGAAGAACAAGGGCAAGGCGCCAACGGCGACGGCGGCGACGACGACCGCGGCCAAGAAGGCGACGGCCCAGCAGGCGAAAGCGAACGGGCGCGGCAACAGGGTATGTGCGAGTGGATCTACCGGCAAAAGGGTTCCCGGAACTGACATGAAGTGCGCTTTCTGGCGTCGCGCGTATGATCGCGACACAGGCTGGACCGTCGAAGCCGAAAGAGGAACCGATCTCGGCTGAAGCCGCTCGCGACGCCGCCCAGGACCGGATCTACCTCGCCGCGTTGCGGATCATCGCCTCGCTCCTCCCGCAACCGGACCGCCCGACCGCCTCCGTCCGGATGTACGAATTCCTGCCGCACGCTTCCCTCGCGGCTTTGATCGAATTGTCGACGTTGCCGGACCTGCTCGCCACCTTGTTGAGGAACGATTCGGTCCCCGAGTGGCAGAGGAGGAGTGACGTCTACTTTGCGATGCTGGACGTGTTGGGGTTGTTGGGGGGTTGCGAGGCGACTTTGGGATGCTTATTTGGACAACGGAGGGAGAAGAAGTTCACGGACGGGATTGGGAAGTGGATCCATGGGCAGGGCGAGATCGCTTGGGTGTACGAGGGAGGCGAGCCTGATCCGACGACGATGAAGGGCAAAGGGAAGGGCAAGGGGAAAGGGAAGGGAAAGGCGGCGGCGGCGACCAGTGCCGCCAAGGGCAAGAAGCGCAAAGCGGACGCCGAACCGGAGCCTGTGGTTGATCAAGGCAAGGTGGTGTTCGCGTCGCCGTGAGTTCGCAGCCTCTCCGCCTCAAGACCTGTGGACGCTAACTGACAGAAGTTTCGAACGTTCTCACAACGACAGCCTCTACTCGTTGCTGAAGAAGCTCCTGATCCAAGCGCACGCGTTCCGCCGCGCCGCGTCGTCTTCGAACGAGTTTGACGACGCCGACTTTGCCCTCCTCGGGATCTGCGGCGACTTTGCGACCGCGGGAGAACGCTTCGTCGCGGCTGAAAAAGTCTGGAACGAACGCGAGAAGGAGAATCGTCAAGCGACGGAGGCGGCGGCCGCGGCGGCCGCGCAAGTGGGAGATGAAGACGGGGTTGGTTCTGAGGTGGGCAAGAGGAAGAAAGGTGGGAAGGGGAAAGGGAAGAAGGAGCGGGTCTGGACCGACCGCGAATACATCAAGGCGTGCGAAGAACTCGCGTATGGAGCCGTCGAAATCGACAGCAAGACGCAGTGCGTTTTCCCTTTCCTTGGCTCCCTGCAATTCTGTCGGCTAGCTGGGCCCGAGGTTTGACTTATCAATGCACCCTCTCCAGCCACTACTCGCGCGACATCACGCAGAGTGCCTCATCGAGGCGTCCGCACGGGTCGTTCGTCCACCTCGCGAAGGAGTTGGCCGTCCTGTCGACTTCGTTGCCGCCGGGGATTTGGGTCCGGCACGACGAAGAACGTGTCGACGTCATCAAGTGGGTTTGCTCGCTCCCGTCCCGTTTGAGGGGATTAGTGGGACTGATAACGTGTGCCCTCGCGCGTCAGGTGCTTGATCGCTGGTCCGGAACACTCGCCGTACGCGGGCGGCTTGTTCGAGTTTGACATCTTCCTCCCGCTCCGTGAGTGACCCCTTCCACGCGACTCTCTTTTCCGATGGTTCTCTGGACTGAGATGTCGAGCTGACTGCTGCTGCGATTCTTGGACTCTGTGCGCAGGCTACCCGGAAGTGAGCCCGCAGTGCTGGCTCGTCACGACTGGCGGCAACAAAGTTCGCTTCAATCCCAATCTCGTACGTTTCGCTCTAGTTTGCTCACGTATGCGAGCTCTTGACTAATTTCTTGCTCTCACGTCTGCAGTACGCCGAGGGAAAAGTCTGCTTGTGCGTTCAGGCGTCGCGTACTCATTCGATTCCTCACGAGACTGACTGCCACCGCAAACCGACACGCAGGAGTCTCCTCGGTACCTGGTCTGGCACTCCGGTGAGTCATGAGCCCGTGGGGAAGAGTATACAGCCAGCGACTTACCTATCCCAACGCGACGCAGGAGGAGATGTGGCAACCGAACAAGTCGACGATCCTGCAAGTTTTGCTTTCGATCACGTCGATGATCCTCGGGTGAGCCGATCTCTCCCGTTCTGTGTGCCCGGGCATCCAGCTAAATGTCGGCGACTCTACAGGACCAACTATCCTTTCTACAACGAGCCGGGCTTTGGTGCGCCGAGAGACGATGAGCGCAACAAGAGTGAGTTCTGCCCCTCTTCGACCACGGTCCTACTCGAGCTGACCTGAATTTCTACTCGAGCAGCCTACAACAAGAACATTTCGCTCGCGACGGCGCGGTGGGCGATCCTCGACTGGATCGACAGCGACAAGAACAAGGATTCGATCTGGGCCGACGTGATCGCGTCGCACTTCCTCCTCCGTCGCGCTCAAGTCATCGCGACCGTCAAGGAATGGGCGACTAAGGACGCGCGTTTGCACGCTTGGACGCCGCAGCACGACAAGGTCGCCGGGTCGCACATGCTCGAACCGTACGGGGCCGGAGGGGTGTACGTCAGCCCCTGGCATCCGGGTGGGAAGCAAAAGACCCCGCAAGAGATGGAGGCGGAGCGGGACAAGTTGCGCAAGGCTGAGCAGCAGGTGTCGAAGCGGGACCTCGTCGTCGAGATTGAGCAGGCGTTGAAAAAGCTCGAAGGGTGGAAGGGGGCCGCCGACGACACGGCGCAGTGGCTCGAGAAACTGGTCGCTTGAAGGGGAATGTTCCTCTGTTCGGGTTTGTTTTTTCTGTGTGCAGTCTCGTTGTTGCGCGTATCTACCTGCAAATCACTGTTCTATTCGTCTGCTCGCTCGCGTCGGCGGTCAGTCTATGCTCGCTGTGGCGCGGAAGCACGCTTAGCGATCGACCATTTCTTGCCCGGCCGCCGTCTCACCCTGACCACGGTCCACACTTGCTTATAAAGGAGCCCGTTAGACCTGTACCGCACAGCTTCTCGCAAGGTATCCCGCGCTGTCCGGCGGTGCCAAGATGCCGTCAAACACAAGCTCCTCTGACGACACCGCGGCTCGCGTGGGGCGGCAAACAAACTCGATTCGAGACGAGCAGGGCAGCAGTCGAGGACATGGAACGGATAACAGAGACGCAAACGGCGGTGCAGGACATCCCCAGGCGAAGAATGGCGGCGTGAGGGACAAATTGCCGAGCATCTTCAAAGGTCCGATCGACGGTAAGAAATGATGCGGAGCCTCTTTGCGCCATCGCACGCCGCGTAGTTGACTCTACAACCTGCAGCATTCTTTCCGACCTTCAGACCGTCCCCTCTGTACGACTCCGCCCCGGCCTTCATCCTCGAGGGAAACAACCGGTCGAAATGGCGGAACCGCAAAATCTACGTCCGGACCTGCATTGTCTTTCTCGGAAACATGATCTTGAGTGAGTCTGCATTCTGCAGCACTTGAAAGGTATGCACCAGGCTGATCCAGCCCCGATCGCCACCGCGCAGTGCTCGAGCAAAAATCGCTCCTCGTCCTCGGCAGCGCCGGCTTCTTCGGCCTCATCGTCTCGGC